>CAKNXH010000767.1:63455-113390 GCA_932178445.1 Andricus quercusramuli | reverse complement strand
CGATCTCGCAACGGAGTCGTAACCGAGCGGTGGGGATCGTGAGCCAGGCCCCGCGGCCACGCGCTTCCGCGCGTCGACTCTATTCTAATTTAAAATTACAAGTTTTCAAATGAAAATTGAAAATATTAATAATTTATTTAAAATTATAAAAATGTAAACCTAGTTTTATCTTTATCCTAACTTTAAATCCCCGAAGGAATTTTGAAGCTAGGGCGAACAGAACGGTAGTTTGGTTTCTATCTATTTGTTATTATTAATTAATAAAAAAAATGGTTAAAATATTAATAATCTACAAGAAGCCCGATCTACCGTTATGTTCCGATTACCAAATTAATTATTTATCATGATTCTTATCCTAAATGTTCTAGCTTAAGTAAACGGAATAAGAATATAGCTTATTTTTGATTGATGTACGTGTAGACATGAATACATGTGTACACGTACATCAATCGGATGTTTGTTATTTCTAGTTATCATGAGAGGAGTTTGTTTAATGTTATTTAATTCATAAAAAGGGGTTTCAATTAATTGTTCCGCCATTATTTCTTATGTCAAACGGAATATTATTATTGCCCTTGATCAGTCGGCAATGACTTGCTTATTGCGACGAACAATGCTTAATTTAGAAGTTAAAAATTGTTCGTTGAAAACATGGTTGAGCTCCCCGGTTAGTACGACCCGTGCGTCAGAAAAGGAAGGATAGAGAGAGGGAGAGAGAGAGAGGAATAGAATAGGAAGGAAAGCGCGCGTGAGTCGAGAAGTAGACGCGGGCGTACGTGACTTGGCTCGTTCCGATATTTTGTAAACACGGCCCGAAGCACGTGTTGGCTGGCTGTTGTCACTTCGACCGGGAAAATTTTCCGGCCATTTACCGGCCCATCAAGGACAATACTCTGGGACTATTTCAAAAGGAGGGTAGGCAAACTCGTCTTTTCGAATCTCGGGAATCAGCAATTTGTCACGTAGGACCTTCACTCAAGTTTTCCTATAGAAAACTTGAGTGAAAGATCACGTAGGCCAAGTGCTGAAATTTCCGAGGTTCTCAATGTGTATGCTTGACATACAACAAAGTTCTGAATATTTTTACATGAAAATTGGAGGAGTTATGCTTCAAACTCTTTTAAATATGATACGCTCATTTGAACTTTTCTAATTTGTTACACAAAAAAACTGTTAATTTTTTTGCCAAGCAGTATCAAAATAATGTTACGCAACTTTCAAACGCTTCGTTTATCGAGGGAATTTTGAGTAAGCCCAACCTTTCAGCGGAAGAAATGTTCATTAGGGTATAATGAAGTTTTATGAAAAGTATTACTTCAATAGAATGAATCGTTAAAAAAATACAAGCATTCAAACAGCGCGTCAAAGAGAGATTGAGCGCGTGAGAGGTGAGAATACTTCGACGCCTCGACATTCTAACGATGGAAGCTAGCGATTGCAGGGCAGAAATATACTTTAAAGGCGAATAACCTGTAATGTTGATTATTTGTTAACACAATTTGTTTATAACAATTAACTATGCAAGCTGACAATTTTTTTATTTTGCTCATACCCATGTGCATTAAACGTAAGGGACGAGAAGTATGAGAAAAATTTTATCTAGAAGATAAAAAATAAAATGTTAAAACTCGACATTTTTTTCGTTGTTTGCATTAACATAAAAATTAAATAAACAAAAAAAAATGAAAAATCTGCTCACACCATTTTTTAAATAATTTAGTTCTGAGTTATTCAAAAGAAAGAAAACTGAAATCGGTGGAAAATTGCGTTCTAAACGTCATTTTGAACCTCGATTTCCGATTTCATCCCACTGTGCGGCGGTGTGGTTGAAGCGTCGAAGTATTCTCACCTCTCACGCGCTCGATCTCTCTTTGACGCGCTGTTTGAATGCTTGTATTTTTTTAACGAGTCATTCTATTGAAGTAATACTTTTAAGAAAATTTCATTACAGCCTAATGAACATTTCTTCCGCTGGAAGGTTGGGCTTACTAAAAATTCCCTCGATAAACGAAGCGTTTGAAAGTTGCGTAACATTATTTTGATACTGCTTGGCACAAAAATTAACAGTTTTTTTGTGTAACAAATTAGAAAAGTTCAAATGAGCGTATCATATTTAAAAGAGTTTGAAGCATAACTCCTCCAATTTTCATGTAAAAATATTCAGAACTTTGTCTTCTAGAGCGAGTTGAAGTCAAAATATTTATTAAATTTTGTTTTTCGCAAAATCCAGTTTTTTCACTTTCTTTCAGAAACAGTAAAAGATAAAACTTTTTTGTAAGAGGATAAAAGATGCACCATGAAATTTCCTACAAAGATATATGTTTCGAAAATTTAATTTTCAAAATCGATTTTAAAGACAACAGGGGCCAACCGGAGCGACCATGTGAATTTTATATGCCCTTACAGAATCCAGCGGCTCAATTACTCGTACCGAATATTTTGGGTACAGTCGTTGCAGCTCTCTTTTAAGGTCTTGATACCTCTCCTCTTTTTCTTTCTCCTTTGCAGTGATGTTGTATTCGGACGGAGCCGAGAATTCGATCACGAATATAGTTCGTTTCTCGAAGTCTTGGAGAACAATGTCAGGCCTCGAGTGCGCAACGGAGACTGCTGCCCGAAAATCGTAGTTCCAGAAAATCTTGCACTTCTCGTTTCGGATAATTGACTCTATATCCCTTGGAGCGTTCGGCAGGGCAGGGTCGCGACCAACACCGTAAGAGCGACAAAGGTGGTAATAAAGTACTCTGAGGGCCGCATTATGTCTATAGATATACGTTGTTCCTGCGTGGGTCGGACACCCCGATAGTATGTGTTCTAGGTACTCAGCGTGTGCATGACACGCTCTGCACCTATCACTGGGAACTTCTTGACATAAAATGCGGGCACGGTATGCTAAGGTGGATATTACACCGTCCTGGCATGCGAAAATAAAGCCCTCTGTACCTGAATTGAGCCCTGATGATTTGAGGAAAGCAAAAGTTTTCTCCTTTGACATTTCTGTGAAAGTTTCCGTGCATATGCTTGTCGAGTAGCTCTTGGTGGAATTTTCCAACCTCTGCTTTCTTTACTTCGGCTTTTAGACGTAAAGCATCTAGATGGAGTAATGCACTTTCCTCACTTCTGATGTTGAAATTCAGGCCAAGGGTCTCGGCAGCTTGCTCCGCGGCTTTGTAAAGGAACGCTCCTTCGCCAATCATCTCGTGGTTTCTGACCATCTTCAGGAGAGGATCTCTGCCATTCACAACGATGTAAGCTGTACTTACAACAATTCGGTTATGAAGACATTGGAGATTCAGAAGTCCGCGTCCGCCTTGACGGCGTGAAATGTATAATCGCGGAACTGACGAATTGATATGCAAGCTTTTATGCATATGCATGATCTTACGCGTGGTGACATCAAGGGCCTTAAGGTCGTTTTTCGTCCACTGAACCACCCCAAACGAGTAGAGTAGAACCGGGACGGCAAGCATGTTAGTCGCAGATACCTTGTTCAACGCCGACAGATTGGAAGACCAAATCTGTCGAAGAAGATGCTTGTATCTGCTTCGGAGTGACTCCTTCACTGATGTTACGTCCTGAATGCGGCTTTCAGGCACGCGCAGGTATGTATAGGTCTCTCCAGTGTTAAGATGTCTAATAACACTTATATCCACAAGCTCAGGGTCCTTGGGAACGCCAGTAATCTTTCCTTTCTTCAAATGAATTTTGGCACACTTGTCCAAACCAAAGTCCATCCCAATCTCTTCTGTGTAGTTCTTGACGATATTTATAGCAGTTTGAAGTTTGCTTCTACCAGCGGCATAGATCTTCAGGCCATCCATATAAAATACATGAGTGACCTTATGCTTACGCTGATTAGTGTCGCCACAGAGGTATCCAGGAGAATTTCGTAGTGCGAGAGATAGAGGCAGATGTGTGATGCAAAAAAGCAAAGGGCTCATAATATCCCCTTGAAAGATGCCCCTCTGGAAGGTGACCTTGTTCGTCGTCATCTCCACGAAGGGAGGCATCCATTTCAGCCAGATTTTGGGGCTTAAGAGGAACTTGCATGTTGATGTTCCTCCTTGTACTGAAATTGCCATCATCTTCCAGAAGGTGCCTGCTTTCTGCGGTTGGTCTTAATGTCGTTTCATCTTCGTCTGCAGCTTGTTTAAGCAGCGGTTGAGGAAGTGCTTCGCGTACATATCCATTTTTCCGGAGGTAGTCGGCTTGATTTCGCAAAGACTGATGCGAAACGTATTGAAGCTCTGGGTGTTTCTGGCACCACAGAGTATGCATACGCGTCATAAAGCCTCCGCGAACAGGGATAATACTGCTATATATATATATATATATATATAATATATATTCTATAATATATATGTATATAATATATATTCTATAATATATATACATATATATATATATATATATATATATATATATGTATATATATATATCTTCTTTTACACGATGTATATATATATATCTTCTTTTACACGTTTTAAGTATCTCGCATCTTTTGGTGTAAGATTGGAATTTTCAATTTTTGCATAGCAATTTCGATAAATAGATTAAAAACGATGAGTTTTCTCAACAAATATTTAAGATAAATTTTGCTGGACTTTTTAAAAGCAATACTTCCTCGTTGCGACGTTTCCCAGTAATTAGCGTCATTTGGTTCGAAATTTTAATTTTTGATTCTACATTCCCGATTAGCACAAAAGTTTCCCTGGAAATTTATAGAAAATTACAGTGGAAGGTTTGGACAATTTTGAAAAATGTTCCAGGAAGGTTCCCGGAAGTAGATAAATGTCCGCGTATCCGGGAAGCTTCCCAATGAACGTTGATGGGATGTTGGTGACAATTTTTGCATTATATAAATTTAATTAATTTAATTGATTGAATTTTTTGCGAACATTCTTAGAACCTTCCATTGGAATGTTCCAGGATTGTTCAGGAAAACTTTTTTACTACCGGGTCTTATCATGCTGAAAATTTTAGAGAGTTTTAGTTTTATATGAAAACTGGCAATCACGGATTTCTTTAAGTCTTTACATTTCAAGACCCCTTGAATTCGAAAAAACAGACTTTACGATGGTATCTGTGTCTCGACTGTCCCGAAGAATAAGTTACTAACAAAGTTTTCCGTATACAGAGTGTATCAACTATATTTTACTTCCCTAAAGTGTCGTATCTCTATGTATTTTTAAATGGAGATACGAGACGCTAGCATTTTTCGATAGCACGCGTACGTTTTGTTTTTCTCGTAAAAAATAACGTTAAGAATACAAAAATTCAGTTTTTGGGAAAACGGCACAAGATACGGAAAAAAATGAGAAGACAAAAGTTGTGAAAATTGTTTTCAAACTTTTTCCATATATCTGTCGTAGCTTGGCATAAAATTTGGAAATATTCGATTTTTGTTCAGTATTTTCGATCGACGAAACCAAAACCGTTGGACAAGAAAGTCTGGTTTCCCAACTTGTTCTGCCTTTAAGGACCCAACAGAATTTTCTTGTGAGACCTAATACCAAACAAACTAATGAAAAATCTCAAAAAGTTGGAAAAAAACTTTGTACATTGTCATTTTGATGGGAAACTATCAGTTTTATGCAAAATTTGACTTCATCGGTTCTCATCATATCTCTATGTTTTGAAAACCCCTGAGTCAGAAGGAAAAGAGATTTTTACAAAGGTTACTGCTAAATGACTCCTATGACTTATAAATCGTTAATTGACTGTCTATAGTATCGTGCAGGTGCGATAACTGTCAAAGGACTAATCAGAAGAGCGTATTGAACGTATACAATTTTGCAGGCCTGAACAGTTTCTAATGGATGCCAAAGACTTTCTGAAAGTTTAAGCAAAAAAAAATCTGAGTTTGCAAAACGAATTTCATTTTTATCGTTATTTTCAGGCGAATAGTTTTTTGTTGATCCAGGTGAACGGTAAAAGTTGTTAACTAAGATGATATAAGTGACCATTTTTCGCAAGTTCTATACTGAATAAGCACTTATATTAGCATAGAATACTACTTTTACTGTTCACTCGAATCAAAAAGAAACAGAAGCATGATTGACTTGAAAATAATGAGTAAAACGACATTTTTCCTGATTTTAAACATTTTCGCTACTGTAGCTTGAGTGTGCCAGCATAAGATAATATTTTATGAGGGCTACATTGGGAAGAAATCAATAATATTATAATATATAACTTTTGCTGTTCCTTGGAACAGGAAAAAAACAGTTATTTATCTGGAAATAAAGATAAAAAATAATATTTGTTTTTGTAATTCTCACCTTTTGCTTTTATATTATTATTTGTTTGAAAATAACGAGAAACATATAATTTCTTGCGATTTTGACCTCTGACCGCCTTGTGCAAACCAAGAAAATTATCGCTTTTTCATTGAACTTATGGGAAATTATTTTGTCACCCACTAGAAACTTCTGAGGGATCTAGAAAGAGAGAAATCAACCACTATTTTTTTTGATACGCCCTTCCAAACAGATTGCATTGAGCTTTCACAAACTTTGTCAATGCCTTAAAGGAAGGACGAGTTCGTTAACCAGAAATTGTCAACCAACAGTTCTGGTTTTCTCAATCGAGTTTTTTCTCTCAGCCCTGTATTCTCGATATTATAATCATAGAATATTACAATTTTTTAACAATTCCGTAAGATCAAAATTAGCTGTCCTTAATTAAAATCGGATGACGACTTTTGTCTGCCTACGCGAGAGAACTAGGTTCTTGAGTTAGAGGTTACATTAACTCGAATAATTCTGACAAAATGTTTGTTTTAGAATAAAATTTGAGTTTAAGCCAGCACGATGGATGCAATTTTGAATACTCAATCATTTGTTCAGCTCACATACTCCGTCTTCATTTCTTATTTTGAATTACAAATATTAAAGATAACTTCAACTAAGGCTTGCATTCAAAAGTATTCTGAAATTTCCTGTTAAATGGTGACGTGACAATTGTCGCATTATTTTCGATACGGTTTTTGTTCTCGCATTTAGAATCCCCGAAGCAGTAGAAGTTATATCTTGAAGTGAATTCCTTTCTGTACCCAGTGGCGACATTATTTTTCTAAGTACTTTTGGATACCCGAAATAGATCACGAAATAGAAGATTTTGAATCCCTTTCAAATTTGCACAAATCGCTGAACTTATCTACTGCTCACCAAATAATATTGAGGTTGAAACCATTTAAAAACACAGTATTAGTCATTTTGCGTTGTTAACATTGATTTCTACATAGGTAACTGTGATGAAAACTAATTTTTCAAACTTGTTCATCATTATATTATATGTTTTTAATGATCGCATTTGGATAAAGTCAGAAGAACAGAAACGGCATTTCTCGGTATTTACATTTTTAATACCATACCAACATGGTGGACTTCTCTCTCTCTCTCTCACTTACCAGCAAATTCTGCGCCCAAGTTACAAAAGCATGAGGTTAGTCCCCTCCCATTCCTATATCCACGGGATAGACCAACGTTATTTCTGTGTCCAGTCGCAGGAGTGCTTTACCACACTCACTAATCGTTGAAAAAGGGTAGATGTTTGATCGGAATTATTTCTGTGACCAGTCACAGAAGTGCCTTCCCGAACCCACGAATCGTTAATCGTAATTCGTGAGTAGCAAATCGACGATAAAGTGCGGTATACGGTGTGTCCCAGACTCAAGTGTCCAGTTATATATAGCTGTATAGAAATTAAACAAATGAATCGAAAATTCCTTTTCCAAAAATCAGTTGAAGTTTCAGTTTTTGATTTGTTAAATATTTAACCATTACCAATCAGGAGAGCGGTATAAGCAGTCGTGCGTACCTGAGCGTGAGTCTAATTCAGTGTATTGAAGCGTTAAACCAACGTGGGTTCAGCGAGGGCAGGACAGCGGTCACCACACTACACGGAAAAAATAAGTTGTCGAAACTTTAATTGACGAGGCACCCATTCTAGGATAGGCCAAGTTTTTTCAGGATCACATCTAATTTTTATTAAAGAATCGCCGACTTCATCGAAAAAGTGAAAAACGTCAATGAATTATTGGAACACAGTCTAAGTTCTGCAGATTTTGATAAAGTTTAAGACAAGCATTCAATTTTTTATAAAAAGCCCTCCAGATTCCAAAAGATTTGAAATACAATAACTCTAGCACAGAAACGAATAACTGATTTATAAGTTGTCGGAGAATTCGTAGACTGCCTTCTACATATCTATATATGCACAGTGTACAGTCACATTGGCCGCTTGTGTTAACAAGTAGTGACGCTCAGGTGAAGTGGTGTATGTATAAGTCTGAATTGAGTCGTGGTAGCCGGCAATGAACAAATGAGCAAGGAGTTCGCTCTTTACTGGGATTTGTGCAAAATATTCAATGTGTCAGGTTAGCCGTGAGGTCTAATTGTTAGGGATAAATTGCGTTCGGTGCGTCATAGACATAGGTGTCAGGTAGTTCGAATCCCGCAGTACGTCTATGTGAATAACAATGAAATAAATATAACCGCGAAATAATTTTTTTAAATTTGGCAACACTGTTTTCTAAAATCTCGTTAGGAGTCATCGAAAGTTTCATTGACTGGCTTCGAAGCATTAGTGCATGAGTATTTCAAGAACTCTATTCCTCTGGTCTCCACATTGTCATTGAAATTATTTTGTGCTTCCTACAATTCTTTCTACTTTTTAATATGTATCAACCAAAGTTTCTAACGAAGATACTTCCAATTCATGACATACTAACGGCCCTATCCTAAAGTGGTTGACTCAGTCATTCAAAATTTCAACAACTAATTTTTTCCGTGTAGACTTAGCATCTGTCTGTTGCAAAACTTAAAGATTTATCTGCACACGGTAGGTGCATAGAGAGATTGAGAGGTGTTTTTCAGGGAGGTGTCTCTCAGGACGACACCCTGAGCCCACTCCTCTTTTGCCCCACATTATTCCTACTATCTCTCGCACTTTGCCATTCCGGAAGGTATTTCTGCGGAAAATCTGGAAATCCCTAGTGTTACGTGTAGCTCCAGGGATTGTCAAGGAATACACTCGGGAAATTGGAATAGAATATGGTTCAGAAAAATGCGCCAAGGTTTATTTGAAGCGAGGAACAAAGTATCTGCAACAAACATGCTTGCCGTTCCGGTAGTACTCTGTTCATTTTGAGTGGTTCCAGGGTCGAAGGACGAGCTCAGATCTCTTGATATCGGGTCACGCGAGGTTATGCACATGATTAAAAGCATGCACCTACACGGAAAAAATAAGTTGTCGAAACTTTACTTGACTAGTCAACGATTCTAGGATAGGCCACTTTTTGTTTAGAATCTCGTATAATTTTGATTAAAGAACCGCAGACTTCATCGAAAAAGTGAAAAAAAGTCATCGAATTATTGGAAGACAATCTGGGAACATCAGTTTTCGAATTTGTATTCAGCAGATTTTGACAAAGTTCTAGATAAGCATTGAATTTTTCATAAAAAGTCCTCCAGATTCCACAAGATTTGGAATACAATAACTCTAGCATAGAAACGAATAACTAATTTATAAGCTGTCGAAGAATTCGTCGACTGTCTTCTACATATCTATATATTCACAATGTACAGTCATATTGGATGCTTGTATTAACACGTAGTGACGCTCAGGTAAAGTGGTGTATGTATAAGCCTGAATGGAGTCGCGGTCACCGGCAATGAACAAATGAGAACGGATTTAAATTTGGCTCTTCACTGAGATTTGTGAAAAATATTCAGTGTATTAAGTTGGCCTGGGGTCTAGTTGTTAGGGATAAGTTGCATTCGATAGGCGTTAAGTAGTTTGAATCCCGCCAAAAAATTTGTTTCGATTTTTCATAGGTTCGTGTGTATCTGTAAAAATAAATTTAACTTAAGCGTGAGTCTATGTGAATGACAATGAAGTGAATATAACCGCGAAATTTTTTTTTTATTTGGCAACACTGTTTTCTAAAAACTCGTTAGGAGTCATCGAAAGTTTCATTGCCTGGCTTCAAAGCATTAGTGTATCAGTGTTTCAAGAACTCCATTCCTCTGGTCTTCACATTTTCATTGAAATTATTTTGTACTTTCGACAATTCTTTCTACTTTTTAAACATGTATCAATCAAGGTTTGTAAGACGATTCTTCCAATTTATGACATACGGTTAGCCCTATCCTAGAGTGGTTGACTCAGTCATTCAAAATTTCAACAACTAATTCTTTCCGTGTAAAGTCTTCTGTTGCGTGACTTTACATCTCACGCTGTCAACGTGTTCGCGGAATACTGAATCTTGAATGTCTACACAACAGGATTATTCTTGGTGCATGACACATAGTCTCAGATGGACGACACTCTTTTCTTGAAATGGCCAGGAAGCACGAACAAGTACGAGTACTCAATCCTGAAGGCCCGGATTAAAAAAGCACAGGAGAAAAACTTCCGCAATTAGCTCCTCGACAAAAAGATGCACAGCATCTTCCACATAAATGTGGAAGATCAGTCGATGTCGTGTGAGCTAACGCTTGCTTTCCTAATATCACCCGAATTAAAGTCAGGCACGGAGAATTTCATTTTGGCATGTCAAGACGGTGTAATTTTCACTTTATACATAGTATCTACTTGTCATAGGGCAAACGTCTGAAGATGCTCAAGCATTTTGCAAGAAGTTTATCAAGAGTTTCAGAGAATATTTCGCGCCTGATTTTCCCGAGAAGAATACATGGAAGACATTTCTTAGAAATTAATGTTAATGTGTGATCCATTTATTTCCAGCAGTTGAGTTGTTAATTCTGCCAAGTGTTGGGATAGATGAGGAAAGCTTCACCTATTCACCAGTTAAATCAAGTGATTGTCTTACAGACGATTCAATAGATGGCGAGGGATAGACATGTAAATTTATGTAGATTTTATATAACTCAAAATATAATTTTCTTGTGCTAAAGTTTTTTAATTTCACTCCTTTTATTTATTAATGCTGTAATATTGACAATTGTATTCAAAGAATAATAATAATATATTTTCCTACATTTTTAAAATCGGATTCGTAATGAGCAACTTTGAAAATGCCCTCATACCAATTTTGAAAGGAATGAACAATTTATTCATCATACTCGACCGTCATATTGGATCCATCATTTTATTTTTGGAATTTTTGAACTAAAACCTTGTTCCCTACTATTTTAGGGTATGATATTTCAGAATCTGAGCTCAAAATTGTAATATCTCATCCAGAAAATTGAATATGGCAGCTTTTATGTAAAGAAATATGAAAATTTGGAGAAAAAACTTTTTTCATGATTTTTTTTCACATTTAATTCGCAAGAAAACTTTACACTTTCTTTAATCATCGGTGCAAAAAAATCGTGTGGTTTGAAAGCGTACTTTTGGTTTTCATCCTAAAGGTCGTTAGCGTTTTCAAAATGGTGATTTTTCACTTGAAAATTTTGAAAAAATATAGGTGTGTGGACGCTAAACTCAGATTCCAACGAATATTGGTGAAAGCGGCTGTACATAGGTTTTTGGGGTCGCTGAATCCGAATCTTGTGTCAGATATTCGAAATTCAAGATAGCGGAACCAATATGACGGCCAAAATTTGCTGGATGAAATTGTCCGTAGATAGTTTTCTGGCGTCACTGATTCCAAATATAGGGTCAGATTCACGGAAATCAAGATGGCGGATTCAATATGATGGTAAAAATTTGAAAAATGTTCACTTTTTGCCATATTGGATCCGTCATCTTGAATTTCGAAAACCTGACACGAGATTCGGATTTAGCGACCACAAAAACCTATTTACGGACAATTTCATCAAGTTCCGAAAATTTTTAAAAATTTTGGCCGTCATATTGGATCCGTCATCTGGAATTTCCATAACCTAACACGAAATTCAGATTCAGCAACCCCAAAAACCTATGTACAGCCACTTTCACCAAAATTCTTTGGAATCTGAGTGAAGCGTCCACACATCTATATTTTTTCTAAATTTTCCAGTGAGAAATCACAATTTTGAAAATGATAACGACTTTTATGATGATAACCAGAAGTAAACTGTTAAACCACACGATTTTTGTGAACCGATGGTTGAGAAAAGTGTGAAGTTTTCCTTCGATTTCAGTGTAGAAAAAAAATCATGAAAAAAATGTTTTCTCAAAATTTGTATATTTTTTTACATAAAAGCCGTCATATTTAATTTTCTCCGTGAGATATTTCAATTTTGAGCTCAGATTCTGAAAGAGCATACCCAAAATAAGTGGGAAACAGTGATTTAATTTAAAAATTCCCACTCCTTAATTTTAATGATCAGGCTTGAAAATGAATAAAAAAATCAAAGTTCTTCGTCGTTAATGGGTTAAACCAATTTGGAAAAGAATAGTCAATTTATTGAGCATATTGGTCCGCCTTATTGGACTCGTCATTTGTGTGGTTTTTTTTTTACTTTTGAAATCGGATTCGCAATCAGCAACCCCAAAAACCCGTGAGTAAGAAAATTTGGCCCATTTTATGAACATTTCCTACTCTTGTTCAGCTTCACGGAATTCCGTACCACTGTTTGATGCTTCGAAAAATACCCGTCAATCTAGAATCGTAAATTCTGCAGTAAATCTACAGCTTCAAGTACCTTCTGCTTGCTTCTTCTGCAAAAAATTATTATTGTTGGTCTAGTGAAATAATCATCAACATTTTCAAGTGATTTTCAATTATTTAGTTAAATTGAATTTTTTTTAATAATGGTTCTTTCTCAAGAAGTCGGCTTCTTCCTAAAAGAATCGAAATCAACGTTGGCTTGTTGTACATTTCATTATTTTTCGAAACATGAGCTTGAATATTCAAGAAACTGTTATTTGTTCAAACAAATTAAATTTGTTCGAACAACAATATTTCTTGAAAACATTTGGGAATTTTTTTCTCTTTTCTGCTATTAGTATAGCCAATAGTGGTTGTTTAAAATTAAAAATTTTATTTTATTTTGATAAATAGTTTAAGCAATAAATTATTAGTTATTTCTGGTATATAATCGTATTGTCCTAGAGTAGGCCACTTGTTTTCTTAAACATTTCACTGTTCATCAACAATTAACTATTTTCCGTACCAATATACAAAAGAAAGGGAGATAAAAGCAACTGCAGTAATTACAGAGGTATCAACCTATTAAGTACCGCAAGTAAAATATACTCAAAAATACTTATCCGTAGAGTAATGGAAATTACAGAAGAGAAGATATGGGAAGTCCAAAGTTAATTTATGCCAGGAAGATCATGTACAGATCAGATATTTAGCCTAAGACAGGTCACAGAAAAAAGTTTGAGAGTAGGGAAGAAAGTTTTCTGTGCATTTATTGACCTAGAAAAAGCGTTTGACAGGGTAAATAGAAGAAAACTTTGGGAAGTCCTTAAAAAGTATGGAGTAAATGGAGGGCTCCTACAAGCAATAAAAACAATATATACAGGTAGCAAAGCGAGTGTAAGGGTAAATGGGAAACTGAGTGACTGGTTCGATATTATGCAAGGCGTGAAGCAAGGATGCGTTATGTCCTCGTGGCTATTTATCATATTCATGGAGAAGTGTCTAAGAACTGCCCTCTTCGACGAAGAAGCTGTAGATCTCGAAACCATCAAGGTACGTGGGTTAGCTTTCGAAGATGACAAGATTGTTATGGTAGAATCAGTCGAAGACTTGCAAAGAATGTTGAATAAACTTAATACAAGCATGAAGAACATGGGCCTCAAAATCAACGTGAATAAAACGAAAATCATGGTGTTTGAGGGAAAAAGTGAGAAAACAATATGCAACATTGTCCTAAATGATGAGAGATTAGAACAAGTTGAGATATACGTATATCTAGGTAGCCTATTCACTAACGACGGAAAAATAGATAGGGAGTTAGATAGGCGCATAAATAAGGGTAAGCAGGTTATCGGTAGAGCAGGGTCCATCCTCATAAATAAAAACATATCAAAAAAAGCCAAAATGGCCATACATAACTCTATTTTCGTACCAACTGTACTATACGGTAGAGAGACATGGACCTGTCAAGGAAAGGACAGGAGTAAAATCAACGCAATCGGCATGAAACCTCTGCGCATAATATGCGGGAAAACACTGATGGACAAAGTACGAAACGAGACAATCCTCAAAGAATGTGGTACTGGGGAGACACTAGTTGACATATGGGAAAGAAATCAGCTAAGGTGGTTCGGACATCTTGAAAGAATGAAAGATGAACGACTGACGAAGCAAGTATATAAAGGTAAAGTAAATGGCAGAATGCCCAGAGGTAGACCGCGGGAAGAATGGTTAGAATCTGTTAATGAGACATTAATCCGAAGAGACATAAGAAGTCATAGGAACACAAGAGCTTGCATGAAAGAATGCATGGACGTGAAGGAAGCTAGAGTATAATGCCAGGACAGAAAAGTGTGGCGACAAATAGTTTATAAACAGAGTGACAATAGAGTGAATGATGCCTGAAACAAAGACTTGGGATACTAATGGGCCCAAGTGGGGAACCAGACATAACAATTTTGTGATGCTCCTCACTTGGGGTGATCGCTAGAGACATTGATCAGCAACCTGGGTCAGAGCAGTGTTGCGGAGTGAACGTGTCATTTGAATAAATAACACGAAAACTCCAGATCAATCTAAAACATCTATACCTAAAACCTCAATATCTGTCTACCTTATACCATATACCGACCTACTTTATACCTATATACGTATTTCACTATTTTCCAACCGAGCAAGTCACGCCTACCCCGAAAGGGAAATGGCTTAATGGAGATATTAAATAAGAGAGGATTAAATAAGACACAAATTAAGTAATTTGAAAAGCGCATTTAAGGAATAGGTTGATGATAAATGTGACCATACTTTATAATACAAAACTAAATACGAACTGAAACGAAGCACATTTAATTATAAGTGCATTTTTCCATTTTGGTCCAGTTTTTAAAATTATTACAAGAACCGTTGTAGCTGTTGTGAAAAATGTGATATTGTAAATCTGAAAGAAAGGAATAAAATAAAATAAACTAAAATATTTTTAAAATATATTTTTTTGACCCCTAAAAAATGTTTGACATTTTTTAAAATAAAATGTTTTCTTGCAAATATTTATTAACCTACACGCGATACAAATAGAGGGCATATTCTGGTTGGACATAAAAAAATACTCAAAAAGTGGTATTTAGGGGAGCAAGGTGAACTTTTCTAGAACAGCACGATGACGATTACGCGGATACAAAGAAACCGAAATTTGCGTCAATTTGACCAAATAAATTTGTAATTTGATTGTTACGTTAATTGCGGTAGGTAGGGTAAGTACTATGGATACAATTGTACAGGTTATGCTAGGAGTCGTATAGTCTCAAAAACGGCAAGTTGAAACTAATTACAAAATATAGCTCATTCGGAAATCTTTTAAGTGTAGTTTTTATTCATAATTATTTACGAAAAAAATAATAATTGCCAATAAATAATGAATCAAAATATGATTTATATTTAATTCTTATCCTTTTAAAATGAGTACTCATCACAGCTCAACGATAGCGCATTGGATTATCCTATTTATAATTTGTAGAATTGTACAATTAAATAAAATAAATTTTTTAATTTATAAAAGAAATATAGAATAAAAATTTTAATGGTTTTCCAACATTCCTTACTATCAAAATTTTGGAAAATTACGCTGATTTATATTGCTTATAATTATAAAAACTATTCCGTTTATTTATTCCGAATGTTTGAGTTTTATCCACAGATACTGTAACATCGATTTTCGGGAACCTGAACGCAACAATGTCACACTAAAATGCCACAAACAACACTTAACTTAGTTTTAAAGGCGGAAAGTAATATATGAATTTAATGTCTGAAAAGGCAAGTTGTATGCTATTATTAAGGCCGTGACTATACGTGTACCTAAATTTCGGTACGAATAGCCAGACTTCTTCGATACGAATAGGGGAAGCTGGAAAATAGGCTGTTCGTAGCAAAAATTTCGCATGTTCTAGACATAAAGCCGCACAATCTCTCGGGGACGAAATTTAACTTTGTTTTTTGGAGGAAACTAGGGTATACTTGTACATATTTTTCCGATTTAAGAAAACAAAATTCTGAAATGTCATGCACATTTTGAATTTTTTGCGTTGTTTACAAAAAATTAATACAAAATTCCTCCTTTAAACCTCTATAACTTTTGACCTAATTGAGATGTTTATTTTTTTATTTATGATTCTGAAAGATTTTTTATCATATTCTTCCGAAATACGCCAGAAAATTTAATAGAAGGGTTCAAAATTAACCTAAAGGCGGCGGTTTTTCAGAAAAAAATAAGAGTACATTTTCTCAAAAAACCTAACGCTTGTATTTTTTGCCAATTTTTCGTTTGATTTTTAATGTAATTAGGAAGATATTTCGTGACTTCTATGCGGGCCAAATAACATTTGTGACAAGGAAATTTTTTTTCCCATTCGATCGAGTTTCCTCATTTTTCTCAGAAACAACGCACGTACGAAAAATTGTTTGCAAGTCTAAAAAAATTATATAATAAATACTTCTTGCTTTTTTGCGATATCTTTTATCGTTAGCGAGAGGAATTAAAAAATTATATTCTTTTACACAAAAATTCTTATGGCTTAAATAATGATTGAGCCGACATAACGCTGATAGGATGCATTTGTTTCTATTAGCAGAGACTTTCGAAAAATATTGGAAAAAATAAAGAAGGTGGCGTTTTCCAGAAAATATTTTTTCTATGTCTCCAAATCTTAGAAAAAAACAATAATATTTATTAATATTAATATTTATTAATAATAATAAATATTTCTTTCATATTTTCTTACAATGTGAGCTTAACTGCTTATGTGTATAAGAAAGGCACCCTATCAGTTGTATGGCGGCTTAACCATTTTAGAGTCCGGGATTTTTTTGAAATATAATGTTCTATTTTTCACCGCAAACGATGCGAAATTCGCAAGAAGTACTTTTTGTAAAACTTTTCGAGACGTGTGATCTTATATCTGAACATTTTTTGTACCTTTCTTTGTTTCTGAAAAAAATGGAAAAATACGTTTTTTAAAAATAATTGTCTCGCGATTGAAGCAGTGATGTTCTAAGAACAAAATACACGAGATATGTATTACATATTGCCAACTATTTCTAAAAAAAAATTTAAGGTGGGGTTCTCAGAAAAGCCACTTCCCAGAATTTAAGAAAAATATCCGCCATTCGGTCATTGTTGGAAGTTTCTTGAATTTATTGGGAATAAATTGAAAGACCAAGAATTTCCATGTTGAATAAACAGAGAAAATCCACAGGACCTGCCCTTGTTTACACAATACTGAATTTTGAAATTGAAATCTGTAGATTTTTAATAATTTTCGCGTAATCTTCGAATGATTGTGAAAAATAAGAAATAAAAATTTGTTCACTAAACTGTGAAATAATTATTCGTCTCTTTTCACAATGGAATAATTTATCCAGATACCAAATAATTCTGACACTTATATTATCTCACACTATTTAGTTTTTAAGACAAGTCTTTTTGAAAAATATGTATGTGAGCATTGAATGAAACTTAAATAAAAATCAACGTGAAAATATTAGCATTAATAAATATTGTTGTGGTATTTTATACAACTCTTTAGGATACAATAAATTTTTGTAGCTCTGTAAATAGTCTTACAGCATTGTTCGTCCTCTAGAATTTTTATTTGACTGTTGAAACTGTTTCTAGTCCAATCGATCATCCCTTCTGTCGATTTTTAAGTCCAGGAAAAGAATGGAGCTTTTTCCAGCAGCAAGGAAAAAATCGTACAGGAACCGGGAAGATATGATAATATTTTTTTTATTTTAAAGATAAATTTTAGTGGCAACCATGTAAGAAACTGACATTTCAAATTAGGTACGTATCACAACATTTAATTGTTTATCTCCATGTTAACAACTTTGATTTTTTGATATTAAATGTTTAACAAAACCAATAAAATAAATAATGAACTTCAAGATTTGATCCTCGCTATTGATAAAAAATCCAATTCTTTCATTGAAGCAAAATATCGACACAAGTCATCACCACTTGGATTAGAAATCGTATCAACATTCAGAAAAAGTGTCTAGGGCACCAAGAATTTTGTAAGATAATTTACAGAGCTTCAAAAATTTATTGTAGCCTCAATAGTTATATAAAAAAACACAAAAATATTATTCAGTGCTTATTATTTTCACCCTAATAGTTATTTCAATTTTATTTCAATGCTTATATAAATCTGTTTCAAAAAACCTAGTCTTAAACATTATAAAAGTGAAAATAATATGAGTGTCAAAATAATTTGGTATCTAGATAAATTATTCCGTGTTGAAAAGATAGGAATAATCATTTCCCAGTTTAGTGAATAAATTTTCATTTCTTATTTTTCACAATCATTCGAAGATTACCCGCAAACTATCAAAAATTGAGAGAATTTGCTTTTTACATAAAGCATTTTTATGCTGATCTAGCTTCCGCTTATCTCGGTAGAAAGTTTTTATTTTGATTAAAAAGTCAAAATTCGATTTGAAATCTCTACCGAAAACCGATTTTCAAAACCTGTTGAATTTTAACCTTAAAATTCTTGGACGATTTACTCGGGATTAGTTCACTTTTTCAATCAAAATGTTTTTACCCTTATTCAGATACTTAATATCTCGTGTGTAATTTTTTATTTCTTTTTTTAAACTGAATATTACATTTTTTATCGCAATTCGCAGCCGAGTGATTTTCGTATTGTGGTCAGTCTGATTTTGAAATCATCAGCTGACACATCTATTTCCTTGAAAATGATTCACTGTTTCTAATGAAAATTTTTTGGGTTTAAATTAGCAACGCGTCATCAACAAGATATATCATATTTGTTTAAGTTAACCCGAATCTAATACTCACAAGGAACATTCAAGGTATTTTTTCTTACTCGTGATAAAACTTACAGATTTTTAAATTATATTATTTATTTACTCGCTCATTATGTATTTCTAACATTTTAAAAATCTCCAATGTAAATGTCATTCAAAAAAGGAACTGCAGAGTCAAATTTTACAGAACATTATTTCCTTTTCCTGTCACAAATGTTTATAAGATAGTTTCAATGTTAACTAATACATAGAAAAATATTTGAAATGCTTTTGTATCTAAAATTTTGAATACGTGTGTCGACAAGATTTTTAAATTGATTATGAATTACCTTTAATAATCAGCTAGTAGTCGCAACGGGTGGATTTGTGCACCTGGCAGTGGTCCCAGCGTCGTTTCACTAATATCAGTCCTGAATGTCACCCAAATTAAAAAATGGCTTCAATTATGGGATTCAATTTTATTTTATTTTATATCATTGTTTCCATGAGAGTTTCATCACTTACCAAAGAATAAAATTGAAATTGTATTTTTATGTATAAATTTTGAATAAATGTTGATATGATAAAAGTAACAAACAAAAACAGTCTTGAGCGAATCACAGCAGAATGAACAGTTTCACTTACCGCTCGAAAGTCTACTACTACCCTGCGTGAGCTAAAGTTCGTATGTGAGGTGCCAGACTGCCAGAAGGTTTATTTACTATTTACAAAATGGAACATGCGCAGTGTGGAACTTCTGATTCTCTTGTGATTCGGTGGGTGTAACTATTTTATTGACAAATTTTGCTTCTGCAATAATAATAGTGAGGCTGCAATACCATACACTTTGTAATTATTCCAATTCGAAAATTTAAAAAAATTAAAAGTAAAGGAAATAGCGTTGGAAATCTTCAAACAATTTTTTTGCGGTCTCCTGAATTCCATAAATTCCAGGCATAATGTTCAGATTTTCCGATTCAACAATGTTTTTTTAATAGAAAAATGGTAATATTTTTTTTTAATGAATTTCAATCAACAGCACGTCATTCAAATATCATTTGCGCAGTTGAATAAAAAATGCCTTATTTCCAAGTCAAGAAAGTTGTAACATTTAATATATTACTTCATCAACAAAAAATTTTGACGCGGCGGCGCAGAAGTTATTTTCATGCAGGAGGACGGAAGTGGATTAAACTGCATGAAAATGCTTGCCCAGAAATGTGTGTTCATGTATGTAACATAATTTCTAAAATCCAGCAGATCAGTAGAGTAAAACGTACATAAACGGTAGACCTTGACTATTTTCCTTCTTGTATCAAGTATGTGTACTTTTAAATAATTTAAATCACCTTAATATGTCGTCCTATTTTTATTTTTTAATATGATTTGGCGGAAATAGGTCCATTCGTAAAATTGTTTATTCTATTGAACTTTCTCAAAAAATTCCAACTTTGTGGAAAATTCGCAAATGTTCTTTTAACCCACATTTGGCTGCTTAAACATCCTGGATTGCCTTCTGCATGTTAACAGCACTCAAGGTCTGCTTCGCTGTTTTTCGACTATTAACCACTGATTTTTCCCCCGGCATTATAACATTACATATGAAAATATTTACATCGATCCGATTTTATACCCCAAAAAAGGGGTCCATTCATGTACTCCTATTCGGAAAGTGACGATTCACACAAACAGAACCCGTGAAAATTTTAGGCGACATATTTTCCAAAAAACAATTCAAGGTCGTTAAAATACATACTAAACACTACTAACTCTGTGATGGATTACTTTATAGTTGCAAAATTCTGCGTAAAACAAACCCTTGAACCTCGTTAATTTTTCTCCAAACCAACTCGGTAAAACGTTCGCATGAAAAAGTATTAGTACATTTAATTATGAATTTTGAAACGCAGGAAGTGTCAAATAATTTTGAATATTGAATGGGCATTTTTGCCTATCATTTACGCATATAAATAAATCAATCAATTGTTTTTCGGAGAATTGTAAAATGAAAAGAATGGTTCATAAAATCTTTTTACGAAATTCGTGAAAATAATTTATCAAGTCAAAAATTCGGGATAATAAACAAAAATCATTCAAACATTTTGAACGTCAAAAATTTGTACAATTAGCAAACAAATTTAATAAACAATATTTCTTTGCAATTGCAGAAGTCTAGCAATAAAAACAAAGAGAGAGATTTAGTAATGCGACAGCGTAAAGTATGATTGTGGTTTATAAAGTGTTTACTATCTGTTTTTGCATGATATGGCCGAGGGGTGAACCACTCCCAAATCAGCAAGATGACGTTTAGTGTTATATGGAGGTTGTGCTCCGATTTTTCGATATCAGTGACGCTAAATAAACTAAAATAAGGAATCTGTCTTATTTGCCTGTTTGAATAACATAAACGCAAGGGGCGATCGTTAACCCTTCGAGGACAACGGGGAATCGTGGGACGTAGAGAACAACGTGGGGTGGGGTGTATGCATACCCCACTCTGTTTTTTGCGTTTAAATTTTTAATGGCGCATTTTCGGGTTTCGAGAAATACGTGGCTTCAATCTCAGATACCTAGAATCAGTGTAGCCAATAATCAAGGAAAGTTGTCAAATAGCTTAGCAAGTGTTTAACAATTTATTGAATTTGTTATGAACAAGTAAACGAGTTAAAATGGATTCATAGGGATTGGCAGTGATTCGTCAATTGACTCGCACTAAATATGAATCATTCATAGTCAGAAATAAATTTTTAACTAAATTCATAAAGGACAATAAATAATATCACTTACTCATCAGATTTAGTTATTCCAGAACAATTGATGATTGTTTGATCAAATTTAATTAACAAATGCACTGTTCGGCTATTTTCATAGGTAGAAACTTGATTCTTTCAACGTAATCAAGTGTAAATGACTAATTTTTAAAACTTTAGGGAGTTCATATAGCAATAAACAATTTCAATTGTTAATAAAAATTGTATAAACAAATTTTTGATTAACAAATGTTAATTAACAAATGTACTGTTTGGCTATTTTTAGAGGTAGAAACATGAGTTTTTCAACGTGATGATATGTAAATGACTAATTTTTAAACTTTTAAGGAGTCTGCATAACAATCAAGAATTTCAATTGTTGAAAATAATTATATGAACAAATTTTTATCATCTTGGGCATTTTTTTAGCGAAAAATGCCTAAGATATGATAAGTGAGTGATATTTCTTTATAATTTTTGTCGGATTCAGTAGAAAAAACTTCATTTATTACATCATAAATACCTGATATGGCCAATTGTTGATAAAATTTGTTTATTAAATAATAAATTATTTATTGTCCTTCATGAATTCAGTTGAAAAACGGTTTCTGACTTTAAATGATTCATATTTAGTGCGAATCAATTGACGAATCTTTGTCAAACCCCATGAATCCATTTTCACTCACTTATTTGTTTATAACACATACAATACATTTTTAAACAATTGAAAAGCTATTGGAAAACTTTCCTGGATAGTTTCTTCATTGATTCTAGGTATTTTTAATTGAATCTAAATATTTCTGGAAACCTGGTACTCAAAAAAAAAAGTTCCTTTTTTTCACTCTTGTTATTAAGTAAGAAACCTATACAATTTTTTTCCTATACCTCCAGCGGCAACTTCCGCGTAGCAGGGGCTAAAGAGATACTGAAAGAGAAGCTACTCAAAGCGGGAAGCCTTCCTGCAACCTTTACACAGCGAATATGCGTTTTTTGTTCCGTTGGGGTCGCCATAGACCCCACGTTGTCCTGGAAGGGTTATTCGTAACGTTGGAGCTACTATCTCTTTCTTGTAAGCTAGTGATAAGCTCGTTGTCGCTAGCGGCGCTAGACTGCCCAGTCCGATAGCTTCTCGGATGATTTTTTCCTTACAAGCTAAGAACTGTTCCATACAGGTTCGTTGATGCCTAAATTTTGACGCTCAGGGAGCGTTCACTCATTATGTAACGTTCACCCCTCAATCCTAACCGCAGTGACGTAACATTTCTTTTATTATGTTTAAAAACATAATAGACGTTTTCTAAATCACAAACGTTTTTCAAAATAAAGTACTGTATGAAAATAAATCAAACAATGTTTCTATGTAAAACTGAAGGCTTTTTAAACATTTTTTTTAGTCACAAGAATATTAAAATTACTTACAAGAAAAGAAGTATTAGGTTTTTTATTAAAGTTTGTCTTTAAGTTTATATAAATATAAATTTTATAATATACTTTTGAGAAAATTGTAAAAGATTTTTGAATATTTAAAACCTCTCAAATTCCTCCAAATATTCTGAGCTAACTCGAATTTTTCTTAAAATTTTGAAAAGTCATTTAAAATATAAAGAAATTGTCTTGAAGTCTTCTAAATATTCCTAGGAATTTTAAGAAAATTTATTTACATACTTGAAACCTTTCAAGATTATTTCAAACCTTCTCAAGTTTTTTATTGAAATCATTTCAAAAAATCTGCATTCTTTAGAATCTTTCACAGTTTGAAATTCTTTTTTAATCTCTTGAAATCTTCTACATGTTCCTGGAATTTACTGGATTTTTGAATATTTTTCAGTCATACCAAATTGAAACATTTTTCTTTAAAATCTTCTACTCTTTTTCGAAATTCAAGGATATCTTTTGAAATCAAAATTCCTGAAATATGTTATAAGTTTTCATTATTTTTGAATCGTTTCAAAACGGTAGGAAATTAATCTTTTTGGTCACTAATTTACCTTTTTGGTTGAAAGTTCATGTATTTCGTAGAAAATTAATCTTTTTTTGGTAAAAAATTAATCTTTTAGGTTCAAACTTCATTTCTTTGGCTTGAAATTTTATTTCTTATTCAAGATTTATTTTTTCAACTGAAAACTTAACTATAAAATGTTTGGTTGAGCATCAATCTTCTTCAGTTGAAAATGCATCTATTTGTTTGAAAATTTCCATATTTTGTTGAAACGTAGTATTTTGTGGTAGAATGTTAATCTTCTTGGTGAGTAATTCACTTTTTGCTTGAAAATTCAACTATTAGGTTAGAAATTCCATTAAAAAATATGCCCGCTTTGCGGGCACATTCTCCTTCCGCGCTACGCGCTCGGTATTTATATTTCCCACACATTTGTGCACAGACCTTCTGAAATTAAAGGTTAAAAACTGTAATTTCATGGTTGTAAATTCTCTTTTGTTGAAGCTTCTTCGGCTCTAACGAACACATTCTTATCACGTATCTCGTGCTTCGCACTCGATTTTTTCCAACATGTAAACTTTTCTACATTATGTTCAACACTATTATATCTAATGTACTATTTGATTACATATTTATTTTCTTGATTGCAGATATATCATTTCAGTTAAAAGTTCATTGCTTTTGTTAAAAAGTCAACAAATTTTTTTGAAAATTCTTTTTTTTTACTAAAAATGGAGCCATTCCATTTTTGTTAGAAAATTGATCTTTTTCAGTTGAAAACTCACCTATTTCATCCAAAACTTGTCTTTTTTATTTAAAAACTGAATTATTTTGATAGAGAATGCTTATTTTTGTGTTGTAAATTCAACACTTTTCTTTTTTAATTCGTCTTTATGACTTTCAAACTCAACATTTTGTAGAAGATTTTTTTTCTTTGTAGATTGAACAATCTTTCTTGGTTAGAAATTCAACTCTTATGTCGTAAATTCATATTTTTTGGTTTAGCAGTTTTTTTTTATTGAAAATGAAAATATTTTTTGATGGAAACATCAACTATTACACTTTGTGCTGATAAAATATTTTTTTTATCGGAGATTCATCTGTTTGCTTGCAAAATTCACTATTTTGTTGAAAATTCCCTATTCCTTGATTGAAAATTAATTATTTTGACTCCAAATGTTATACTCAAATTCTATATGAATAAATCTTGAATTTTTGTCAATTCTTTTTTAGAGAAACATTAAAAATGATACGTAATCAAGTTAAAAATGTCCGGGGCCGCCCCCCCCCTATGCCAACATGACAGACCGTCACGAAACAAGAACCCCTCCCACCTTTTTAATATTACGTAATATGTGAGCGCTCCCCAATCCAATCTTTTTTCCGTATGCTAAATGGTTTATAAACTGGCCCGACGTGTTCCGAGCTTAACCGACTCGTCACGAAGAAAAAGACTCGGAGAAATTCACACGTTGTAGTGAGGAATCGACTGCTATTTTCCTTATCCGACGCTTATCCCATCGTTATTGCTCTTGCGGCGCGTTGCGTACGGCTACAGTTGTGATTTTTTTTCTTAGCCGTTGATTTTGAACGATTCGATTCGTATGCGAATCATTTCATTTTATGCATTAAGAAACGTATGATATTCATAAGAAAAAAATTCCATCGACAGTTACACTATGTTAAGCAGAATAAAGCTATGTTTATTTTAACACCGTCTACAGATTTTTGTTTTCTAAAAATCATGATTTTAGAGTGGTTTACCCCTCGGATATGGCTGTACGATAATTTAATATCAAATTTGTTATTTCAGACGCCTACGCATATTAAGGACCTTACTTTCGTCCCTGGAAATTTTCCATCTTTCAGCACACAGAGGAGAGCATACAAAATTCACAAAAATTTGAAAATGAAAGACCTGATTCTGGTCCCAGGCTTGAATGGCTTCGAAAGCTACGATCATGCACTGTAAAAAAAAAGTATTATTTTAGGGCTAATTTCACGTATTAAATAAGACTCAGAAAAAACAGTCTCGAGCGGTACTAAAATGAGACCGCTGGCGGGAACCCATATTCATTTGTTTTACATCGAAAATAACAGTATGAAGTACTGTTATTCAAAAACTGGACCCCTAAAAAATGATACCGTAAAAAAAAGAGATCTCTAGTTTTTACCGTGTGGTTCCTTGAAGCAACCAATCCCGACGGGATTCGAACGTGTACGTCACCCACTTCTGCTCCTTATGTCCTAGAAAGTAAGCAAGAGCGGGAAATTTACGAAAGATAACATCGTGCAACACGTGTACCTGTAGGCGACACCAACTGCCGAGCGTGCAAGCAAGAACCAGAAACACTTGGACGTGTTCTCAGTGGATGCTCAAAGTATGCACACTACGGGTACATAGAGAGACATAATGCGGCTCTGAAAGAGTTATATCAACATCCTAGGCACTCCAATGGTGTTGACCCATTGCCCGTCTTGCCATACGTATAGTGGATTATTATTATGAGAGAAGTTGTAGGCTCCGGAAGCTACGATCATGGTTCCTTAAGGGGCTAGTCTAGTTTCTCACTTTCAAAAAATCGATTTTTTTTTGCCTAATTCGATAGTATACTATTCGGAGAAAAAGTCCCCAGAGCTATGAGAGTATGAAAAATTCAATTTCATAACCAAAAATCAGTTGCCAAAACTCTAAAAGCGTTTTTCTCAAAACTGAATTTTCAAAAACGGCTGCAACTCTAGCTCAAAGAAAAATTAACGAATCGATTTGAAATTTTGCACGAATATTCGTAATATGTTTTTACATACCATGAACTAGGATCTTTTCGATATTTCAGAAAATATAAATGTGCCGAGCAAAAAACGAGCGTTTTTTGAGCGTTTTTTTGGTGAAAATTTAAATTTTTTGTTCAAAACGCTGCCATTTTTTTAATTTTCAATATTTTCAAAAGATTGTAGTTCATGGTACGAAGAAAGTCATCTAGTTTAACGTGAAATTTTTTTTTGAAATACTGGCATTCTGAAGACCTCTACAACTGCAGCCGATTTACAACTTCATTTTTGGATGACTCGACATCGGAGTATATAACTCGGCTTACAGTCGATATTTCTTCATGAAATTTTGTGTATTAACTTTCAATAGTATCTGAATATATCCTCAAAATTTTAAAATATTTGACCGCATGCTTTTTTTTATGAGTCCCGAAAAATCACCTCCATTTTCCGCCCTACAAATTAGACTAGCCCCTTAAAGCAACCAATTCCGAAGTAACTGGAACGTGTAAGTCATTTGCTTCTGCTCCTTCTCTCCTAGAAGGTTAGCAAGAGCGGGAAATTTACTTGGAGATGAAGGTTTCACCTTTGGATACTTTTTCAGAGCTACCAATCTTTGTAGAATGTTATAAGGAACAGTGTTAACGGATCAGATAAAGTGATCCCAGCCTTTTGCATCCTCCAGGACAGCCGATTATGAGAACTACAGGATGAACTTTGTAGCCTTGGTACAGCCTGCTCAGCTCGAAAAGAAGTGCTTGATATTTCGCCCGTTTTTCTCCCTCCTTTGCCGTGATATTACCATCGGCTGGTGCCGAGAATTCAATCACGTAAATGATCTTGTTCTTCAGATCTTGGAGGACAACACCAGGCTTCGTAGCACTGATACGTTGAATGGTGTAAAGTGAGAAATTCCAGTAGATCTTACACTGATTATTCTCCACAACGGCCTCGAGTTCCCCCTGCACAGTAAAAAAAAAAGGATCAATTTTGTTGCAGAGCATTTTGCTCCAACGATCATTTGACCTTCGAGATCATAATGATCTGTCCATTCGGATCACCTTGATCATCTTTTTCGGATCATTTGTCAGACTAAACAAAATGGCCGCCTATTTTTGGCGCTGATGTCATAACGACATAACCTGAAAATTGTATCTTACCGCACGCAAGTGACAACAACACTTAATAGGTGACATTTTCTCATATCAGATTTCGTTAATTTCTTAACTTTTCAAGTACACTGCACGATCAGGAACCATGAAAAGCGTGCATATAAGTGAAAGTTCTCTCAGAACGTCAGCCATCTTGGTTTGACTTGATACATGATCCAGCATCAGGTCATTATGATCTCAAAAGTCGATCATTCATTCTGGTCGATCAAAGTGCTCTTGATTTCGGTATCATTTTTGTTGCATATCAAAATGATATTGATTTTGGTATCATTTTGAACATTTTTTTTTACTGTGTGGGCGCATGGTAAGACGGGCAATAGATCAACACCATAGAAGTTGCCTTAGATGGTAATATAACACTTTTAGAGCCGCACTGTGTCTCGCTGTGTACCCGTAGCGTGCACGTTTTGAGCATCCACTGAGAACATGTCCAAGTGTTTCTGGCTCTTGCTTGCACGCTCGGCAGTTTTGTATCGCTTACAGGTACATTCATTATGCGCTCGCGGTAAACTAAGGTGTCTATAACGCCGTCTTGACAGGCAAAAAGAAATCCCTCAGTCTCCGATCTCAATCCAGGAGACTTGAGAAACATGTTAGACAGGCCCATCGAGAGCTCTTCTCTACGTATGATGCCGTAGAACTTACATGAAGGAGTTTGTCAACATGTTCTCTTCGTGGGAGCGTATGTTCTGCTTCCTGTACACGACTTTTGAGCACCAAAGGCAGTGGCGTAACTTCGTTTAAAAAAATTGTGTTCAGGGTTGTGGGGGCCCTTAAGCCGATGGAAATGCTTGCGGGGCCTGTATTCCCGGAACACATGGAACACCGGTAGTTACGCCCTTGACCAAAGGTGTTAGTGATGCTAGGCCATGTGGAGTGTCGCTGGAATCAAATGGGAGGTCAAGCTCCTCTGCGGCCCTATCTGCGGCACGGTAAAGGAACGCTGCAGCATTGGCGACTTCATGCTGATGTACGAGTCACATAAGGGAATCTGGAGAGCTACCGTTATTGTTATTATTCTTATTATTTTGATGATTATTATTATGTTGGCCTACCTTCTACCCACATATCCTCATGACCTGTTACTTCGATACTGAACACGGTCGCGTACCGCAGCAAGTACTTAGTAGATTCGATGTTGTCAGTCGTTTTAGAACTCTATATTAAATGGAGGCAATGTAGACAAAGAAGAATGTTATCTTGCATCAGCCTAAAAAAGCTCCGATTTTAATATTTTTAAGTTTAAAATGTGCCGAATTTGATATATTAAGATGCTTATCATTTTTAAATTGCCGATCTAAATGCGCAAAATGGCAAAAATACAAAAAATACCTCAAATTTAAGAAAAAAAATCTGCCCGCTTGGCGGGCACATTTTCATCGCGCGCTTCGCGCTACGCGCTTGGACGTATTTACATTGCGCTTTACGCTCGGTTTCTCTAGATTTTGGAACTTTGTGTTCGACTTTGATGGAAAGAAAAAGTTTATTTGCAAATATTATAAAATTATCAAAACCTCTACATGTGAAGTGATTGTTAAATTTGTTTTTATTTTAGAATGAAATGGAACTTTATTTACTCAAGGTTCTATCGACCTTAAGGAACACATTCTCATCCAGACACCCGCGCTTCGCGCTCGATATGTGATTTGGGAATCATTTGAACCTTGCGTTCCACGCTCGGTTCTGTGCACCGTATGATAGAAATTAAAAAGTCACGAATGAAACAAAAACTACGCATCCTATCAGAACATGATTTATAACAAATTTGTACCTCTTCTTTGGATGAACAAATTTTGTCATCGTGATTTTTCTCGTAGCTTGTGTTATTCGTCCAAAAATTTAATTTTACTATTTCCAATGCTGTCTTTTACGAATAAAACAAAAACTACGCATCATATCAAAAAGTGAATAATAACAAATTTTGAGATCTTTTTTGGGTGCATAATTTTGTTCGATTCATCTTTGGTCGTATCTTGCATAGTTTGAAAGCAAAATGAAATTATTGATTTTTCATTATTTTTTTGTGTGATCAAAATTAGGATTTTTGATTTTTCAAAAAATTCGAAAAGTTGTTAAGAAAATATTGTAGGGTGTTCAAAAAGAAACATTTTTCTTTTCTTGACTTTTTTTCATATCGTGCGTTTTTCGGCATACAATGTTCAGTTACGTTTGTTTTTTGTAATTTTGAAAATGCTATGACTCCGGTAATTTTTTTTCATCTGATAAAGTCATGAGGACAAATTGTTCGAGTTTTGGAGTACTATGAATAGCCGTACATAGAATTTTGGAATTTTGCAAAAAATGGTCAAAAAAATTTTCAAAATGCTCTAACTTTTTGAATTTTGATCAAAATTAGCTGGTTAACGAACTTGTTCTATCTTTTTAGGCCCTAAAAAAGTATGCCAAAGCAAAACCCAATCTGATTATTTTTTCGAAAGTTATCGTGCATACAGGCAGACAGACAGACGGACAGACAGACAGACAGACATACTGCAGACTACAGACAGACAGACACCTTGGTAAAAACCTTTTTTTCTAGCTCAGTGGGTCTCAAAACGTGGAGATTTGATGAAAGCCGACCAAGTCAAATTTTACATAAAACCAGTACCTTCTCATTAGAATGAGAATGTAAGAAAAGGGTAACGCAATGGATTGCTTTTCTGCTTATAAATTAAAAATAACTACTTCCAAGAGGTATTGAGGATATCTCATTGGGATTTTACTGATCACGATTCACACACATTCGAACTATATCACTTCAGAAAAAAAAAGTCTTCAGAGAAAATAAATAAGGTAAAAGCTACCACAGGGTTCGCATCTAGCCCCTTGACCGTGCCGTCGGGCGACCTATTGTTTCGGCCGAGTGGAGCGCTCGCCGTACAGTCTTGTTCAAAAAGACGCACGGTTTGCAGTGCGAACCCTCTGTACTACCCATCGTCGAGATACATTAGAGACACTAAGAAAAGGAAAAGAAAGCAAATACAGAGCAGCACTACATATCATGGGGACCCGTCTGGATGTATGCTACTTATTTAAAATCATTAATTAATAAATTAATTTTCTTTTGGACTATTCATATTTGTGTGTTGAAAATGCAAATGTTTAGTAAAAAATTCGTCTCTTTTATCTCAAAATCAATCAATTTGATCGAAAATTCGTGAATTTTGTTTGAAAGTAAATCTTCTTAAAGGAAAATTCATCTTTTTTGCTTGAAAATGAACTTTCCTGTTAAAAATGCAACTGCCTTAAAAAGATAGTCTTTCTCTCTTAGGAATTTGACTATTTGGTTCAAATTTCAACTATGTATTTGGTTAAATTAAAGATCATTTATCCCAGATTTGAATCAATTTTATATTGCGTATTAATAAGAATTTATTCACTGAAAATTAGGCTTTATCAATTAATTTTAATGACTTAATGAATATTTTAATGATTTAACGAATATTTTACTGATTTAATTGATACTTCACTGACCTAATCGTTGTAGCTATCTTGTAGAAAATGTATCTTTTTCCTTAAGAATTCAACTATTTTGATTTTTTCCGAAGATAAAAATGCATTTTTGATTGTCAATACATTTTTTTCTTTCAAAAAATCATCTTGAAAAAAAAAGGTTCTTAAGAATCTAACCAAGATATTCATATGTACTCAGGGGACTTTTTGACATTTTCAACTTATTTGTCTCGGGGACTCATTAGAGCATACAGAAGTATTAGTGGCGACTGGTTAATAGGGGCGACTAGACACATTTAGATAAAAAAATAAAAAAACAGTAAAATAATTTTAAATAGGTAGCATACATCCAGACGGGGCCCCATGATATGTAGTGCAGCCCTGTATTTGCTTTCTTTTCCTTTTTCTAGTGTCTCTAATGTATCTCGACGATGGGTAGTACAGAGGGTTCGCTCTGCAAACCGTGCGTCTTTTTGAACAAGACTGTACGGCCAGCGCTCGACTCGGTCAAAACAATAGGTCGCCGGACGGCACGATCAAGGGGCTGGATGCGAACCCTGTGGTAGCTTTTACCCAATAAATAAGTATGATACAAAAAATCAGACGGCTTGCATCTGTTGGATTTCGCGCTTCGCGCCTAATAATATACTTTTCTCGCGCTTCGTGCTCGGTCATTGTACGTGTCCCAGATCCTTGCATGAGAGTTAGGGATGGGCGATTCTGAATCGATTCTTCGAAGATCGATCTTTTTCACTCAAAAGATCGATCTTTTGAATCGATTCTTTGCGAGTCGATTTTTTATTGGATCGATTCTTTACCCCCAGAATCGAAGAAGCGATTCTTTTATTTTTATTTATCTGTCCGTCCTATAGTTTCGTGACCACGGCGTACATTTTTATCTTTATTGCTCCTATAATTTTTTCTTTTGTGCCACAGACTGCATCTCAATCTAAGTGCAAACGCAGCCTGCGCTCAAAGTGTTTCTTATCAAAGTTTGGAAATGGGATGGATCTCTTTTTCCATCCTTTATTGTTAGAAAGGGAGTCCGAAACTTTTTATGACATCAAAGTTGCATTTGTAGGGAGCCGTCTAATTGGTTGACTTTTTTACATTCTCATTCTAATGAGAAGGTATTGGTTTTATGTAAAATTTGACTTGGTCGGTTTTCGTCAAATCTCCACGTTTTGAGACCCTCTGAGCTAGAAAAAAAGGTTTTTACCAAGCTGTCTGTCTGTCTGTAGTCTGTCTGTCTGTAGGCACGATAACTTTTGAAAAAATAATCATATTGGGTTGTGCTTTGGCACACTTTTTTGGGGCCTGAAAAGAAAGAACAAGTTCGTTAACCAGATAATTTTGATCAAAATTTAAAAAGTTAGAGCATTTTGAAAATTTTTGAGACCATTTTTTTCAAAAATCAAAAATTCTATGTACGGCTATTCATAGTACTCCAAAACTCGAACAATTTGTCCTCATGACTTTATCAGATGAAAAAAAATTGCCGGAGTCATAGCATTTTCAAAATTACAAAAAACAAACGTAACTGAACATTGTATGCCGAAAAACGCACGATATGAAAAAAAGTCAGGAGGAGAAAAATGTTTATTTTTGAACACCCTACAATATTTTCATAACAACTTTTCGAATTATTTGAACAATCAAAAATCCAAATTTTGATCACACAAAAAAATGAAAAATCAATAATTTCACTTTGCTGTCAAACTATGCAAGATACGACCAAAGATAAATGCAACAAAATTATGCACCCAAAAAAGATCTCCAAATTTGTTATTATTCACTTTTTGATATGATGCGTAATTTTTTTTTATTCGTAAAAGACAGCATTGGAAATATTGAAATTAAATTTGTAGACGAATAACACAAGCTACGAGAAAAATGATACAGACAAAATTTGTTGATCCAAAGAAGAGGTACAAATTTTTCATAAATCATGTTTTGATAGGATGCGTAGTTTTTGTTTTATTCGTGAGTTTTTCATTTCTATCATACGGTTCACAGAACCGAGCGTGAAACGCAAGGTTCAAATGATTTCCAAATCTCATATCGAGCGCAAAGCGCGAGTGTCTGGATGAGAATGTGTTCCTTAAGGTCGATAGAACCTTCAGTAAATAAAGTTCCATTCCATTCTAAAATAGAAACAACTTTAAAAATCACTTCACATGTAGAGGTTTTGATAATTTTATAAAATTTGCATATAAACTTTTTCTTTCCATCAGAGTCGAACACGAAGTTTAAAAATCTAGAGAAACCGAGCGTAAAGCGCGATGTAAATACGTCCGAGCACGTAGCGCGAGGTGAATACATAATCGAGCGCGAAGCGCGAGAAAAATATATGATCGAGCGACCATGACGGACTAGTATATTTTAGTATATTTTAGTGGACACTAGAACAACAGAAACACAGTAAATCCCCGAGATATTATTTATCTGAAGTTGGATAAAAACGCTGCAAACAATTGAAAACTACAATTATCCGAAGTCAGATAATTTTTATCTTGAGGCAAGATAAAAATTATCCGTCGTCGGATAATTGTAGTTGTCAAATGTTTGCAACGTTTTTATCCAACTTCAGATAAATAATATCCCTGGGATTTACTGTGAAATTATTTCCAATATAAATGAACAAACATTTTAGCATTTTTCCTGGTTTACAAAGTTTTTTTGTGAAAAAAGGAATAAACAGTGTCTAATTGTCGATGTTTATTCAATTTATTTGAAATTGAATAGATGTAGATTTATAGGTAAATATAAACTATTTAGGACATTTTTACATCGATCTTAGACGATTGATTCTTTCAAGATCGATTCTTCTGATTCGATTCTAATAAATTCGATCCTGGATCGATTCACGAATCGATCTTTTCGAGAGAATCGCCCATCCCTAATGAGAGTTTTCAAATTGAAGGTCAAACAATAGACAACTGAAATTTATTGATGGTGAATTCTCTTTTATTAAAGCTCCTTTAGCTTTAACGAACACATTTTCTTCACGTATCTCGTGAGAAAAAAAGGGTGAATGCAAATTTTCGGATCTAATTTGAAAATAATTTTGTTATCAAACATTTTATTGTACCTTGTGTTTTTATGTCAGAAAATTTGATTCGTTTATTTATAATGTTATTTTTCACGATTGAAACCAAAATTACGCGTCTTATCAAAAAATAATTAGTAACAAATTTGTAGCTTTTTTTGGGGTGCACAACTTTTTGGGATGCATATTTTTTTCCGTAATTTGCATTGTTCGACCGCAAAATGGAAATTTTGAAAATGCTCAAACTTTTCGAATTTTCATCCAAAATAGCTGGTTAAGGAACTCGATCTTTCTTTTTGGCCCCAAAAACTGTGTGCTAAAGCAAAATTCAATCCTATTAGTCTTTCAAAAGTTATCCGGGATACAAACGACGACAACGACCACGCAATAACAACGACAACGTCAACAACAAGGACAACGACAACGACAGACAGACCCTGACGTAAAAACTTTTTGTTGTGACTCAAGGGTCCTTAGAACTTCGACATTTGATGAAATCCCCGAAAGTCATTTCTCATATAAAACCAATACCTTCTTATCGAGATGAGAATGTAAAAATGTAGAGAGAAAATTATTCTATGCTTCAATTCTACATAATATTTGCTTAATTCTCACAAAGTCTCTACTTCTTCATCTTCCATTTCACTGTCATCAAACACTGTTGCTGATGAACAATTAGAACAGTTTAAGCCGTTGAATTCGGAACAAGCTTATGTACAGAAAAGTCTACTTTTCGATTCAATAGAGCCAAATAACACCTCGAAACAATAAAAAAATTTTGTTTAATTAAAAAAAAAGTTATGCAACTTTTCACGTTTCAATTCTTGTGTTCCTTAGGAAAAGTCACTACTTTGACAAGTATTTTCTCTGAGACAGTTATTTGTATTAGACTTTTCTTTCACAAATTAATAGAGCCAAATAAGCACTCAAAACGATTTCTCAGTTAAAAAATTAAAATTAAATACGCAAAAGTTTCCCACATTTTTCAGTGTCAAGTGCGGGCTTTTTAGATACACGTCGCTACTTCGAGAAGGATTTTTGCTGAGCCAGTTACTTTTTCTTAGGCGAATCTTTCACGATTATAGTAATTATTTTCATTGTTGTAGCAGTATATTTGTCTCGTATTGGACTCTCATTATCTGTGACAATCGCAGAAAGTAGGAGATCTCGTAAATACTTTCAGTATCCACTGAGTGACACATTAAAAATATTTCGAAAATATTTATAATTGATCATTTTCCAATAGCATATTTATTTTAATCACTATTATTTCTGCCGTTGAAGTATATGTTGCTTGTATTATCCTTGAACTATTTCTCGATGAAGAAGCAATTTTCTGATCTCAGCATTCCTGTTAATCCTTCAAAACACAATACATAACCTTATACAATCATTTCTGAAAATGTGTTTAACCAGAAAATAAAAAAGTTACTCTAATCGTACTTATAATGCCTTTGAAAACTAGCCAAGGAGGAACTAAACATTTTCCGTGTCGAAAATGTGTTTTGTTTAGAATTTCTTCTAAACGAAGTCCCTCTACATCGCACTACAATACAAGGTATTCCAGTGTTAATTTCTGAACATTATCTTGTATATGAACAATGTTTCTTGACAGGAAATTTCCTAATTTTTATAACTTTAACCTAAAAATATCTGAAGTAAAAAATTCGCGGAAATTTTTAACAGGTCACTATTTTATTTTTTACATTTTCAATATTTAAAAAAAAATGAAGAAAATTCTATCATTTTCGACCCGTTGCAAGATGAAAAGCTAACGTGCCTGCAATAATCTGCTTGCGTATGCGTCATAATTCATGAGTATACACACTGTAGAGCCCAATACTGCCGTGCAAACTGAAAGGATACATAAGTCCAATGTCACTCAAACTGAGAAAATCCAGAAAAACTGTTTGCCCAAAGAACTCTGAGATCGAATAAAATGTTGAATAATCTAGATACACTATTTGGGTAAAAATAATGTGCTCTTGCATATTTTACAATAAAAAATTGATTTTTTAAACAATTTCTATTAGACAATGGACTTGCGATTTTTCACTGGTCGCGGAAAGTCAAAAATACAAGGCAAAACGAACACGAAGGCACTTGCGACGATGCCTTTATCGGAGAGCTCGAGCACGATCTCAAAATACAACAACAAAACATACATAAGGGACACTCTGAGTTCAGCGGCTGTCTGATCAGAGTCCGAGCTAGTTCACAAGGCTAAAACATACATAAGGGCAAGCCATTCTTTTCGACTGTAAATTCGCTCCGCACCGGGTCACTTTTACAAGGCAAAAAAGACACAAAGTTCTTTAGGTTCTTTTTTATTTGTATGCTGCTGACGTACTACATGCCTTATACCAGTTTTAGGACAGGCAGAGTGCTTTGTGCATCTTTTTATGTTGCATTTTTTAACTTTTCTGACTTTCCTCATTTATAAACAATCGTTTTTTGCAATAGATATTAATAATTAATCTTTTTTATTAACATAGTTAGACACAGCTTTCTCTTACGAATCCAACGATATCAAAAACTCATTTTTGACAAAAATGTCACTTATGTATGTACCTTTTTAGTTTGGACGGCAGAATAGGTATCCTAAATTCATCCTGGATAGCCCTATAGGAATCTAACGTTTATACTGGATAGGCCAATTATAGGCATCTATCTTTCTTACAAACGTTAGTTCCATTGGCAACGTTGGAGACCAGCGATTCAAAATATCAATAAATATATTGGACGGAGAGCGTGATAGCAACAGAAGGCGATTTCAGCCGCTATCATTTTACACGTCCAAAAAACGTGTTCAGCAATACCGCCTTCTGAATAAGACGTAGCGAATTTCGAGCTTTCGTCTCTTCTAAGATTTGTACGCTTCTCGCATGAACGTTCCCAGTGGAGGAGATCACGACCATTTGGATGGTGACCTTTTTTACCCTGCACATGGTTAGAATTTTTAACCACGACTAGAATTTCTAACACATCCTTCAGAAAAATGACAATTTTCCCCAAAAATCAAAGTCATTGCTCTTCTGATTTTTTGAGGTGGTTCTCAGGCTATGGATTGTCATTCAAGCACCCCTCTGAACGCATCCACGCAGTGAAACTGAATGCTCTAGAGCTGGAAATATTTGCTGCATATTTTCCATTCTTGTACTTTTTTTGAGGTTGTTTTTAGGCAAGGGATAGTCATTCTAACACAAAAAAAAAACATGATGATTTTTGACCACCTCAAAAAGTCGGAGAGGCAAACAGTTCGATTATTTCCGAAAATGGTCGTGTTTCCCTAAGAATAAGGTGGATGAATATTCCCTTAATTATTCCACCCCTATATAAATGAATCTTACTGCGTGGGTTTTCAAGGGGATGTGAGAGCAATAACAGTTGTCCGAGAGACCCGCTCAAAAAATCATATGGGCATAAACCTCCAGTATCTTTCAAAATTGTTCAAGTTCCCATTTATAAGATTGACAAATATTCACTGAGTTTTCTCAGGTGAATTCGAAAACGCTCAAATCCAGCAGTGTTTTTAGGCCGATTTTATAATATCAACCCTTAGTCAGGAAACTCCCTCGAAAAGTCAGGGGGGTATCTGTAAAATTTTACTTCGGAATTTTTCGAGTCATTATTTTACATTCAATGTATTTTTCCTTCTTTTTGCGTTTTCATGAAAATATATTTTTTTATAAGATACATTTATTATGATTTAAAATAATTTACAACCAATTTATGAAAATTATCACTCCTATGTCTGTTGGAATAATTTTTCTATTTTGAATATTGCGTCAGAAGTCCATTTAAATTCATTTTAGACATCAATAGTGAGACCAGGCGCCGCTGTTGGCATAGTTTCTGGTTACTTTTTTCCGGCTGCTTTGAAGATGCAGTATTCAAGGAATTTAACATATTTATTGTAAGTGTGGGCGATTCGCAGGGATTTTTCGCCTCAAATATTGATTTGAGCTTCCAAGAGGAAAATAGTTTCCCCCCAATAATCATTCGTTGCGCTAGCATTTGGAATTGATTTTTTTTAAGTGGGTTTTCTAAGCTACATTACACTCTACGAATGGAATTACAGATAAACAGCGTGCCATTGAGAGAGCTTGTTTTCCGGCTTCAGGGGTCTCAAAACGTGCATAGCCCCTTCTCTAATACCCGAGCACTTTGTATCCTTTTCTTATCGATTGGGTTTAATAAACGCCAAAGTTCTTCATAGACTCTCTTGTTAATTCCTGTAATTCCTGTTAATAAATTGATCCTTGCTGTAAAATCCCTCCATTAAGAAAAATCAAAAAGAAAACGCATTTCTATTCGACCTCAGTAAATATCGTTTTACTTAAGTCCAAAACGCTTCGATGCGCCAGGGCGGCAGATGCAGACGGATGCCAGTCGTTTTGAATATACGCAGACATCTTGCAATGATTGCGTGAATGATATCGACAAACAACATTGAACAACTCACCCAGTGCGAGAAACAGGTATCGCAATTAGGAAGAGAAAGGAGACCATGGAAGGGAAATTTTTTGCCCTTACTGAGCAACATGGTGCCTGCGCTGTTGAAAAAATCGGCACCCATTCCATCAACTTAAGGTATTTCAAGCTGTGACGTCTGCTGATAAGGTGCCTGCACGCCTAAGGTCAAGCAATAATACTAATGAAATAGGAAGATACTTTATTTAAAAAATCACTTGCAAAAAAATGATTTGCACCATAAGTATATCTAGATATTATATATTATTTCTTAGAAGCTGTTCAATTATATAATTGAATTGTATCGAAAAACTGTCGACTTCATTATTGTATTGAATAGCTTTGAAAAATAAAAAGCAATATACGAACACACTCATGGTCAAAAATTAATTTTATCAAGTTATTGAAAAAATGAAGTTATGTAGGATGCAATAGACTATATCTGTTTAAACCTTTGGCGTGCAGACATCTTTGATTTCCTCACTCAACTTGAAATATATCTAAGTGTAGATAAAGCACTTCCGCTCCGGATGAAATGGGTAAAACGAGGTTCAGCTATCATGTATTGGCATTCAACCAAGTTCCTCCCACAATTCCTCGTTCCATATATAGATAGAAAGTATATATGGTATATCACGTGTATATAGATAATATATATGGAACTGCGTCACTCCTCCCACACGCCTCAACACATAACAAAGAAAATTAATGTAATGCATTCTCTGATTATCAGGTCAAATCCAAGTAAACTGTGATGGTTTTTTATTGACATAACGAGATCACTTTTTATTCAATTTTTAGGGTTTTCAATTCACAAGTATTAATTTTTTATTATTATTCATCATATTCTCTTAGTTCTTCAGAAGCTTGCAATATTCAATCTTTTTTCTCGCATGTATACCATTTTTTTCAAAATTATTCGACGTCTAAGTTCAGCCAAAAGTAAAAGTAACAGTATGCAAAAGAAAATTAATAATATTACCTTCACCTACACGGTTGCTAGATTTTGTGTTTTATTCAAGGTTTATCTGTCAAATTGATAGTCAGACACTGAACAAGACGTCATAATCATGTAATTTGAAATATAAGCCTGTTGCTTTTGAAACATGTACATCTCGCAGGTCGTGTTACCTGGGCATGTTCTTTTTACATTCTCATTATAATGGAAGGTATCGATTTTATGTGAAAAATGACCATCGCGGGAATGACTATCGTTGTCGTCTTTATGCCGGATAACTTTTGAAAGACTAATCGGATTTGATTATAATTAGGCACATGTTCTAAGGGACCAGAAAGAAAGGTCGAGTTGCCTAACTAGCCTTTTTGACCAATCGTTCTGGTTTTAACCACCAAAATTATGGGTGTATTTATTTTTGCTTCATTTATGAAAATGTTGCTTCCTCATAAGTATCAAATGAATTTTCTTCCTCATAGAGGGAGGTTTTTTCTAACAAATGAAAAAAACGGGATACTTCCAATATTTTTCAAGCTTATGTTTATGTCTTACCGAAAATAATATTTTCAGTTAATCAGAGAGCCATCAAAATGTCAATCAATGTATTCTATTGCAATTGACATCTTTGTAACTTACGGTAGTGTTATATTCCAAATTGAAACAAAAGTTTTTCTCGCAATGTAACCTTCTTTTCAACTTTCTAAGTCGATATTGATTTTTCAAGAATGGTCATTCAAAGTTCTTTCCTAGATCAATCTACATGTCTCTAAGACGCAAACAATTACATTAAGTACAGCACTGTTATATTCTCAATATAAAATAAAATCCTCTTACGAACAATGAAAATAATTTGGTTTGAAAATTAAAAAACGATATTAGTAGGTTATAGTTGATTATTAAAAGTTCTCCGATCGGGCAATCGAACCTTCTCAAAGACATGAACAAATATATCATATGTATAGGGATCATACACAAATAAAAGCCTTTCTTTCTAAAAAAATATCAATATAATTGGAAGGATAGATGGATATTCTACACAAGTGCAATTACAAAAGACCGCTCGCTTCCAACTGCTCGTCACTCTTCCCCGTCTCACCCGTTTCGCATCAAGATCGTGACCCTGATCATATCGCCACCGGCATTACATATATGCATATACTTGAAAAATATTAATCCTACAATCGGCCATCCTAGATGGTCATTCGCCTCGGATGGTCATAGGACCATCACCGTCACCTAATCGCTTTACATCATAAGTATCATTTTACTTAACTTTAGTTATTTGATAAGGACCAGGGTACTTAGCTCGCAATTTACGACCTGGTTTCATCTGGGTGAGCTTGATCGCAACGAGATCTCCTACAGCATATTTGGAAGGTACTCGGCGACGTAAGTTGTAGGTTTTCTTGTTTTCTTCCTGAACTTTTCCTATTTGTAGCTTTGCTTGTTGACGCAGGTCATCTCTGGATTCCTCAAACTGATGTTGCCACTCCGTCTCCAGGATTTCTTTCAATTTGAGGTCTTCTGAGCAACGCATCTCAACTCCCGTAAGTAATCGGAAAGGAGTCATTGCGATACTTCTATGGAATGTTGAGTTCAGTGCTTGTTGAAGCTTACTGACATGCTGATACCATTTCCCAGGGTTTTCAAGAGAAATTTTCGTCAAAATCGGTATAATCACACGATTAATCCGTTCGATTTGCCCGTTCGCCCTAGGCAATCCAGTTGTTATCTGATGATGTTGAATCTTCTCTTGCTCACAGTAATTTCGAAATTCTTCAGAAGTGAAGGCAGTGCCCCGGTCGGATATTATTCGTGTTGGATTTCCAAAGGTGTACTTTTGTTTGCCTAGTTTTTCAACAACTTCTCGGGTAGTGGTTGACTTCGTTGGATACAGCCAAGTAAACTTGGTGAAGGCATCGATGACCGCGAAAATGTGATTATACTGCTTACTTGTTGATTCAAGTGGTCCAAGGTGATCAACGTGGTAAGTATGCAAAGGCAGATCCACCTTTTCAATAGTATGAAGAAATCCCTCCTTCCGACCTTCCTTTCGATTCGCTATCAAGCAGGCAACACAATTGGAGATTAACCTTACAACTTTTTCCGTCAAAGAGGCTATGTAGTAATCTCTTTTGATGATTTCTTCCGTTCGTTTCACAGCATAGTGCCCACGCTGATGAGCTGATCGAATGATCTCATCTTCCATGCAAGCCGGAACCAACAACAGGTCACTTCCATTCGTGAACCGGTATAGCAAGCCATTGCGTAACACGTAATCATCATTTGAACCATCTCCCAGCGAATCGGAAATCTTTTGTAGTCTTGTATCATCTTGCTGCGCCTTCTTAATTTTTGCAGTGACATCGTCTGCTTCAATTGCCATAATCGGATAGCGGCTCAACGCATCTACATGATGCATTCGTGAACCGGGTCTATGCTCAATCGTGTATTCATAATCTTCGACGAACTGCGCGCATCTCCAAATTTTCGTAGACACCTCTTTTTTTCGCATGGTCTGCTGGAATGCTAAACAGTCGGTTACGATCTTAAATGCTACACCCAGAAGATAGACACGCAACTTTTCTAACGCATAAATAATTGCTCAAACTTCGAGCTCATAGCTAGTATATTTTTGTTCAATAGGTGTTGTCTTATGACTCAGGTATTGCGTTGGGTGTAATCTATCATCATCGGGTAATCGCTGAAACAAAATCGCAGCTAAACCGTCCTTACAAGCGTCAGTGTGTAATTCCGTTTCATGACTTCGATCAAAAAACTTCAGTACCGGTTGATCGGTTAATTTTTCTTTCAATATTTTAAAAGCTTTCTGCTCATCCGAAACGAACTGAAATTCCTTGTCTTTTCGAAGCAAATCGCTTAGTGGTTTAGCCAACAAAGAGTATTAATTAATAAATTTTCTGAAATACCCCGTCAACCCAAGAAAGCTCTGAACGTCTTTGATTGATTTAGGCGTTGGGAAGTTCATTACAGCCAGGCCTTTTCGGGTGAAGGATAAATCTGGCCATCCTCAATAACTAGGCCCAGAAATTCAACGCGTTTCTTCAAAAGATGACATTTTCTCTTATTTACTTCTAAGCCATATTCGCTAGCGATCTCTAACGTTTCTCGCAAGTTATCGAGCGCTTCTTGTGTGTTCCTTGCGAGAATAATTATGTCATCGAAGTAAACTAAAACAATTCCCTGGTTAACTAACGAACGAAAAACACAATTGATGAATCGCTGAAAAACGGAAGGTGAAACGCAGAGTCCAAATGGGGTTCTCAGGAAAAACAAATTGCCCCTTATGCGTTACAAAGGATGTATACTTATGACTTTCTTCGCTCAACAATTCCGTCTTTAATCCATTCATCCACCTGTCTATCAACGATTTCCCGCTCAGGAATCGGCAAACGTCGAGGCCTACTAAAAATAGGCTTATTTTCCTTTAAATTTATATTCAACGTAATATCAGTACTCTTTGTTTGACTCGGTTTATAATTCAATAAAAGATCTTCAGCTTTCTTACATGCATGGCCATCGTCAATCGGACCAACGTCAATCTCAACCTTTTCTGCTACCGATATATTTGCTAAAAAGTTATCTTGCGCGTACTTCTTAATCTCTACGCTTTTTCTATCAGCTCTAACTTCTGCTATTGGTAAAATATTGTGAACAATTAGGCACTTCATCGGCATTGATTCTACCGGAACTACATGAAGATCTGAATTATAGGGTTCGTCGTCTATTACAATTCCGGCTTGGAGAGAGCCAAAAGTTTCTACATTTCCGCCTCCAAATGCGGTTGCTTTACATTTAGGTCCACTCCAGTCAATTAATCTAATATCTGCCAAAGCATCTTTTCTAAATAGACTTAAAGCACTCCCGGTATCAACTAGCGCTTTAACATTCACATTTTCTACTGAAATATCTTTATAACAATCGTTTTTTGTTTCAGATCGCAATAAATTCACGGTGGCTTGTGAATTTGACGCACTGGACTCTTTTACTGTTTTACAATTCGCAGCAATGTGTCCAAATTTATTACATCGGAAACATTTTGCGCCCTTTTCTTTATTTCTGCAATCGTTGGACACATGTCCCGTTAATCCGCAATTAAAACAACGCTTACCCTTGATTTTCTTAGTTTCTGACTTCTTTTCATTAACACCGTCTTTCTTTTTAATCGACTGTGGATTCACTTTTGGACTCGACTTTCTGATTTTTTCATAAGTCTTTAATCGCTCTTTGAATTCGCTAATATTTTTCGCGCCATATAAAACTGCTTTGTTACTAGCACTATCACCTAACCCCTCGATCACGTGTTCGAATAAACCCTCAGCCTCAACATTACCCCGAGAAGCTATTTCCCGCATAATCAAAAAGTACTCCTGAACCGATTCAGTTTCTTTTATTTTTCTCTTCGAAAGCATTGCATGGACCTGAGCACTTGAGATCCTGATTGCAAATTCCGTAAGCAAAGCTGTCTCTAATTTTTTCCACGTTACGAGTCCCGACTCGCTCTGAATAAAAAGCTTAGCTAATCCTTTCAACGATCTTTTTGCAAAAATAACGGCCCACTGAAACAGGGTAGCTGCGTCTTCGAAGTCAGCTAACCATCGCTCTATGGGAAAATTGTCACTACCGTCAAAGTCCCGAATCGTTTCCTCAATATCTCTAAATCCTTATGAAAATTTCACGGTTTGGGATTCTCGCGGACCTGTCGGTGCATTGTCTTGGTCAGGTTCACCCTTACTCTCACCTCTGTCTTTGTCACCGTTTTCGTCTCCTATAGTCTCAAGATTATTTAAATCATCATCCTCTACTTCTTTTTCGTCCTCTGACTCGCTGTCAGTATTGGACTCGGCCAAAGAATCTATGTTCATGAGCGCACGAACGATTTTCTCCCCTAGCTGATCTTTGTTACCGCGATAACTCAAACCCAAAACATTACAAATGGAGGTTAAGTCACCAACCGAAAAACAACTTGCGTATTCTAATTTCTTGCGAAATTCCTCTGATTCGTCTGCAAAAGCAAATCCAGAAAACTAACGCAGCTTGCTTCGATTTTTCCGATCGCCCTCTTCTTCGAATATTAATTTATACAAGGCACCAATCGCGCTGCGTGGAGCGTTTCTCAATTGTTTTTTCACATAATCAATCTGAACTAACTTTTCCATTTTAGATAGATTAATTGACAAACTACGTATAGCATCTAAAAGAAAACACAAAGAATACTTATCGGTTACGCATTTGAAATTCCGCTACTGATGCTCGCTGGTTGCTGCGTATTTTCGTTCTCGCTGTCGCTGCTTCAAGTGCGTATTACGCCTTCGTTCATTCGCCTTGATCCGATCGTCTTTTGGTCGGGAATCGCCGTCTGCCACTCTCTGGTCGTCTTTGGTGGGAAAAAAGGTGGCCGTCTACCACTTTTCCGATTTTTGTTTGAAAATGTCCGCCACTCTGGTCGTATTTGATCAAGAGAATCGCCGTCTGCAACTCTCTGGTCGTCTTTGATCATAAAGAATGGTCGTCCCTCTCAAACTATAATAGACTCTTCCAATTCGTCATGTCACAACTCCGTCGTTTTATTTTGAGTTGCACACTTCTTTTGTCCTTGTAATGCAACGATGTACTTGTTAAATGTAGATTCCGGACGAGCCCCCAAAATTATAGGGATCATACACAAATAAAAGCCTTTCTTTCTCAAAAAATATCAATATAATTGAAAGGATAGATGGATACTCTACATACAAGTGCAATTATACAAAAGACCGCTCGCTTCCAACTGCTCGTCACTCTTCCCCGTCTCACCCGTTTCGCATCAAGATCGTGCCCCTGATCATATCGCCACCGGCATTACATATATGCATAAACTTGAAAAATAATAATCCTACGTATGTAACCGTCCGCGAAAAAAGGGACCTAATGCAGGAAAAGGTGATTTTTATTTTTTGACTTCAATCGATAGCCTTTTATTTGCTCTTTAATAATAACAAGTATTGTTCCTATATCTGGAAAAATCAAATTGTAATTAAACCGCAAAGTCAAGCACCCTAATGGAGTTCCTGTGTTGGTCCGCTTGTTCAATCGCTCCTCCTGTTAAAATGAAGATACCACGCGTGAGGTCCCTTCCTTCGCGGACGGCCACATATACATTACTGTTGTATTCCCAACATTAGAAAAGTTTCTCTTATATCATAAAAATGAATAAAATATTTTTTGAATTTATGAATTCGCATGTCTAGATCATTAGAGGTTATAGTAGGCACGTCAATAGATCATTTGAAGTATTTAAAGACGCAAACAAACTAGTCAGGAACAGTACTGTATTATTCGTAGTTTGAAAAAAGTTCTTTTCATATAAACAGAATACTCTCATTTTTCTGAAACTTCATAAAATGGTATTGCCGGGTAACAAAAGGTTCAGCAGTAGGTCAATCGATGCGTTTTGAAGATGCTAAAAAATAGAACATATGTCGTATTTTTGTATTTAAATCTAAAAAAAAAATTCTCCTCTAAATAGAATAAGTCATTTTTTCAACTTTATAAATAGGTACTGATGGGTCATAAGAGATTTAACAATTGGTCGATTAATGTATCTCAGAGACGCTAATAAGTAAACTATATATAGTATCGATGCAATTTTAAATTTCAAATAAGTTTTTCTCATAAAAACAAGGCAATTTTTTCTAAAATCTTTAGACTAAAACAAAAAACACTTCATGACGGTCGCTCTCGCTCAAAATCCTATTACACCTGGACTTCAATCGAGGCTACAATTCATCCGAATTTCATGATCATATCTCTTTTACTTTGCGAGATAAAGTGGATTTGAAGACTTATAGGTCAAGATATACCTCCCTCTATGGAGAAGCAATATGCAGTGATTTTGAAACAGACGTACTTTCACTCTCTTAAATTTTAAAGCTTTTGCGGTCTCAATCGTGTGCGAGACCATATGAATGTTGGTGACGTTTCGTGAACATTGCACTTCACTTCTTCATCGTGAAAGCATTACATCTTTCACTGTCTTCTTTTTATAATTGCAAACAGTGCGCGTCCTATCAAAAAATGTTCGAAACCCAGTTTCTACATCTAACTTAGGCGAACAGTTTTCTTATTATAAGTTATATTACATCTTGTGACGTTTTTCGGAAAATATTATTTATTCATTTTCAATTTTTCAATGTTATTATTTTTAATTTTTAACACAAAACCTAATTGTTCTAGCGTCAAGTCATTTAGATTTGGAGATATAATTCAGGCGGACAATTTCGTAAATTAAAATTAAGTATCATCTTGTGTCGTTTTTTCAAAAATAGATTTTTTTTTATAAAACAAGTTTTGTCTACTCATTCTTTTTCGTGTTGTGTGCTGTTTACCACAATTTTTTAAATATATTTTCAATGTCATATTTAACGGCTAAAATAAAAACTTGGCGTTCCAACAAAAAATTATTAATGAAAAATTTGAAATCTTTTTCGGTTAAACATAAGTTTTGTCTATTCATTTTTTTCCAGCCTAGAACTTATTTTTTAATATAGCTTTTTAGGATTAGAACAAAAACTACGCAAAACAAAAAAATACCGATCATATAGAAAAGTGCTTATAACAAATTTGTAGACCTTTTTTGGTTGAAAAATTATTGTGCATTTATTTTTTTTCTCACCTTGCATAGTTTGACCGCAAAATGGAATTTTTTATTTTTTAATAAATTTTTTTGGTGGGTAAAAACCAGACTTGTTGGCATAAAGATTAATTGAAAATAAGGTAAAAATATTGAAAAAATGATGAAAAATAAAATTTGTTTTTTATTTTGCAATATCTGAATAAAAAATCCCAAGCCGAGGTACAGAAATGATTATAATATACTCTCTTAAACTGTACCAGTGAAATCATCACTTGTTGGATCAGTATTTTGAAATATCGCTCGTGAACCAGTGATTTTCGCACTTCATATGGGTGCACCAGTAAGTGACTCAACTGAAATAGCGTTATTGTATATGTTAGGCTCCGAACCTGAAAACGCCCAATGAGCGGTTAAACCGCACGCACCTAGGAGTGGGCATTTCTAAATACCCCGAGGTAGGTGGGAGCGTTTTTAATTGCACCGAACTAGGTGTACACGGTGTAAACACTAGGTGTAAACTTTTATTCAAAGTTTTTTACGTACAGTTCGAATTTCCTACGAACAGTTCCTGAAAATTTCAGACTGAACTATAAAAAGGAAAAATTTTATTCGTGCGATTTAATTTATATTTAATTTATAAATTCGCAACTCAGAAGATTCGAACCCTCAAGACTGCTGACTCACCAGTTTCTAAACATAAACGAGGAGTGCGTAAACACGCGCAGCCATCGAGGCCTAACAAAATCCTATAGATGAAAACTCGTAATTTCATGGAGGAAGAATTTCTGTTAGCTATAGTAAGTCGTAGGGTGACCTCTATAGATTAAAATTAAAACTAACAGAATTAAAGAAGTAGATTTCTCATTTTATCGATCGCCGATAATTATTTCAAATTATTTATTTTTACTATTACTTTCAATTTAAGATATTATATCTTTGCTTGTGATGACTGACTTTTTCAATACACGGCATAAAATAAAATGTATCTCAGGAATTTTTCTACATTTTTAATCCAGGCGCAGATGTTCTTTATCTGGATATATGCGCGTTATTTTTCGTCACGAAGAAATAGTATACTATTCCTTCGTGACTATAGTCTACTCGATGAGATTAGATGAATGACGATATAGTCTCAGTTCCATGCTTCTTATTTTCTTAACTGATTGAATAATTATTTTTTAAAAGTCTTTGTCACGTTGTTAAATGACTGTAGATGAATTAAATTTTTAGAATGATATGTACATGTATATTTACAATTTTTTAAAATTATTTTTAAAGCTTACTATTGAATTAAAGGTATTGAAATTCAATTTAAAAAAAAAATATATATATATAATGTGAAAACTACTTGAATGTTTCAATGAAACTAATTGTTTAATGCTTTTTACATTGTGAACTGATTAATTGATTATTAACTGATTCTATTGAAACTTGAATTTTCTGGAATCAGTTTAAAAGGATGTTGATAATTTAGGTTGTCGGAAATGAGAGTTCGAATTTGAAAAAAAAATATCAATAAAAAATTATTTGAATGTTTCAATGAAAATGATAGATTAATGCTTTAATGAGTATCTGAATTCAATTTCCAAAATTATATCTAAATACTATGTTCATAATTCTTCGAAAATTAGTACACAAAGTTATTAATAATTCCAATTTTCAGAAATGAAATTTCATGTTTAAAAAATATAAAGTAAAAATTATTTGAATGTTTCAATGGAAATAATAGCTGTATGCTTTTTATGTTGTAAACAGTTTAATTCATTATTGGTTGATTAATTTTGATAAAAACTTTGAATTAAATAAAGATTGAATTTGAATTTTTTTTTCAATTAAGTAACATAAATTGATCATTTACACGAAGGTTATGTAAATGAGTATTGGTTATTACTTTTATAATAAAGGTTTACTTTTTCTTTAAAATCCTTTATTGCAATTATATAGTCTTTTCAAATACTTGTGAAGTTGTGAAATTACTCTATCTGAATTCAATTTTCAAGATTATATGTACATATATTTTATTTGTATTTTTTAATTAGAATAAAAGGTTGGTAATGAATTGAATGTATAGAAATAAAATTTAAAAGAGAATATAATGTAAAAATGATTTGAATGTTTTAATGAAAATAATTGGGTAATGCTTTTTATGTTATGAACTGATTAATTGAATATTAACTGATTCTATTAAAACTTATATTTTCTGGGATTAGTTTGAAAGGTTAATAATAATTTAAATTGTCAGAAATGAGAGTTTAAATTTGAAAAAAAGTAAAAATTATTTAATGTTTCAATGAAAAATAGAGGTTAATGCTTAGATGAGTATCTTCATCTAATTTTAAAAATTATATCAGAATACTATGTTTAAATTTTTTTGAAAATTAGTATAAAAAGTTATTAATAATTCCAATTTTCAGAAATGAAATTTCATTTTTTTTAATTTAAAGTAAAAATTATTTGAATATTTCAATAAAAATAATGGTTTCATTCTTTTAATGTGGTAAACAGTTTAATGAATTATTGGTTGATTAATTTAGTTAAAAAAGTTTATATTAAATGAAGATTTGATTTAATTTTTTTTTCAATTATGTAGCCTAAATTGAGTATTTACTTGACGGTTATGTAATTGGATATTGGTTATGATTTTTATAATAGAAGTTAATTTTACCTTTAAAATACGTCCATTTCAATTATATAATCTTTTCAAACGCTTGTGACGTTGTGAAATGACTGTATATGAATAAAATTTTCAAAATGATATGAGCATATATATTAAAAAAATTTTTAAAATTATTTTTAAAGCTTACACATATATATATATATATATATATATATATATATATATATATATATAAATATATAATTTGAAAACTACTTGAATGTTTCAATGAAACT
>CAKNXH010000767.1:27950-59879 GCA_932178445.1 Andricus quercusramuli | reverse complement strand
GGAATCGGGGGAATTTGTGGTCAGGAGTCTTGGGCCTGCGAGGGTCAAGGGTGGAGCTCGAAAATTTGGGGGGATGTTAAGTGAGGGAAAGAGGTGTCTGCAAGGGCTGTGAGGAATAGAAAAAAAAAAAAAAAAAAAAAAAAAAAAAAAAAAAAGGGAAATAAAGAAAAATTTGGCGGCAATAGACAGCATTCTGCAGAGACATCTGGCGGTAGCAGAGGGTACTGCATGGAGAGGTCCCAGTTACCGGCGGAAAAGCGGGAGGTTGGTAGTGAGAGTACTGGTAGTGACGGTGACGGGGAGAAAATTTTCCACGTGCCACGACAGCCAACAGAGCGTGGCTCAGTGTCTAGTAGCGCGTCAGGGAGTGGGAGAAAGCGGGACAGTGGGAACGAAGGAAGAGAGAAGGTGAGGGAGGGAACATCGAGCGTAAGTGACGGGGAGGATCTCTTGAAAAGGAAAAGAGACAGCCAAGAGAGTCCGGACAAAAGCGTGGTAGAGAGTCCGTTTAAAAAAAGCGGGAGAACCAGTAGGACACCCCCCCAAAAAATGGGGGAAAATGTGGAGATGGAGGCTCTCGGTATACTGATAAGCGAGATCAGGGGGGCTGAGGGAGGAATTGAGAATTAGAGATGAGAAATGGGAAAAGGAGATGAAAGAGATGAGGGAGAGAGTAGGGTCGTTAGAGAGGGAAAGGAAAGAAATTAAAATAAAGCAGATGGAAGAGGAAAATAGGGTGTGGAAGGAAAGGACGGAAAAAAGGCTTGAGAAGATGGAGGGCAGGACGGAAATGGAAGGCGGAGGTGGGGGGAGCGAGATTAAAGGTATTTGGGAGAGGGTAGAAAATCTGATAGAAGAGAAAGTGGGAGAGCGTAAGAGTGAGAAGGAGGAGAGGGCGGATAGGGAAAGGTTAAGGGCAATGGAGTTGAGAATGGAGAGAAAAGAGAAGGCAGACAGGAGGAATAATATTGTAGTAAAAGGGTTGAAGCTAAAGAACGGGGAAGAAAGAGAGGGTGTGGAAGCGCTGCTACAGAGCATAGGGTGGGTCAAAGGCAGGGTAGGGAAAGTTAAGTTGGAGGGGAGAAAGGACAAGGAAGTGGCGGTTGTGGAGATGGAGAGCTGGGAAGAAAAGTTGGGGGTAATGAGAAATAAAAATAGGATACAGGATAGGAGAGTTTTCATCGATCACGATTTAACGAGAAAGGAAAGGGATTTGCAGAGAATGCTGAACGACAGGGCTAGAAGGGAGAAGAGTGAAGGGAGATCGGCGAAGGTAGGATATAGAAAAATAAAAATAGACGAGAAAATGTGGGTGTGGGATGAGGAGAAAGAGGTGTTGAAGGAGGTGCAGGGGAATTTGTTTCGTAGGCAGTAGGGGGGTGGGGGTAATGCAGGATAGAGGAGGATTGAAGGTGTTGTATTGGAACGTAGCAGGGATAAGGAAGAAGGATGAGGAGTTCTGGAGGTATGTACAAGAATTTGATGTTGTGGGACTGGTTGAGACGTGGGTAGAAAGAAAGGAATGGGACAGAATAGAGCCAAAACTGCCAAGGGGGTAGAAGTGGAGACTCCAGGCGGCGGCCAGAGTGAAGAAAAAAGGAAGGGCTAGTGGGGGAATTATAACGGGGGTTAGAGATGGATTAGAGGAAGAAGTTCATGGAGAGAAAGAGAGGGAGGGAGTGCAAATGAGGGAAGTAAAAATAGGAGGGATACCGTGTAAGTTTGTGACAGTGTACAATAAGGATGGGATGGAAAGAATTAAAGAAAGGGTGGAAGAATTGCTAGGCGAAAGAGAGGAGGGTATGGTGATACTGGGTGGGGATTTTAATGCGAGGATGGGAAGGGAAGGGGGCCTTTACAGGGAAGGGGAGAGCTTCAAGAGGAATTCGAAGGATAGGACAATAAATAAGGAGGGAGAGATTCTAAGGGACTGGATGGAGCATAGAGGGTGGGCAGTGGCGAATGGTATGGCTAATGGGGACGAAGAGGGAGAATGCACGTATGTAAGTAAGGTGGGGGTATCGGTGATAGACTACGTGGTAATGAATATGCAAGGATGGGAGGAGACGGAAAAATTCGCAGTAGAGGGGAGGGTGGAATCAGACCATCAGCCATTAAGTCTGTGGATAAGAGGTGAGGGTGGAGGAAGACAAGGCGGGGAAGAAGTCTCGATAGGGGAGAGGGTGACCTGGACGAGGGAGGCGATAGAGAAGTATCAGGAGCGGCTAGGAAAGGTACACTTTGGAGGGGAGTCTGTGGAAGAGATATGGGAGGATCTGAAAGAGAACGTGAAAGGGTGTGTGCAAAAGAAGGTATTCAGAAAGAAGAAGAAAGAAATGGTGAAGCCATGGTGGGATAGGGAATGTAAAAAGATGAAAAGGAAGGTGAAGAGGAAGTACAAGAAGTGGAAAAAGGGTAATGCGAGAAGGGAGGAGTACGTAGAAACGAGGAAGGGGTTTAGATTCATGTGTAAGAAGAAAGAACAGGAAAAGGAGAAAGAGCTGGAAGAGGAGTTAGCAAATGTTAAGACGGAGGGGGACGTCTGGAAGATAATAAATAGGTTTAGGAAGCGCAGGGTGAGGGTCAGCGAGAAGATAGGGAGTGAGGAGTGGAGGGAAGTTTTTAAAGAATCGTTCCAGGGCTCAGATTCAAGGAAGACGGATAGGGGAAGTAGAAGAACGGGGGAGGCAGAGATTGAGGAGTTGAATGACGAGGAGATACAGAAGCAGATAAGGAAGTTGAAAAGGTCAAAAGCAGCAGGGCTGGATGGGGTAGAGAACGAAGCATGGCTGTTTAGTACACAAGAGGTTAGGGAGAGGCTGAAGGAGGTAGTGAAGAAAGTTTGGAGGGGTGAGGAATTCCCAGGAGGGTGGAGAGAAGGCTTAATAGTGCCACTGTATAAGAAAGGGGATAGAGATATGCAGGAAAATTATGGAGGGATTACGCTAATGAATACGGCGTATAAAGTATATGCGATGGTGGTGGCAGAGAGACTGCGGAAGGATGTTGAGGGGAAAGGAATATTGCCGGAGACGCAGGCGGGATTTAGGGCGGGTATGAGTACTATCGACAATATTTACGTGCTGCAGCACGTGGTAGATAGAGAATTAGCGAAGAAAGGGGCGAGATTGTACGCGTTTTTTGTGGATCTCAAAGGCGCGTTTCCATCGGTGGATAGGGGGAGGTTGTGGGAGGCGATGGAGGATAGGGGAGTAGAGAGGGGCCTAATTGAAAGGGTAAGGGAGATATATGAAGAGACAAAAGACAAGGTAAGAGGAGGGGAGGGGATTTCGGAGGGATTCTGGATGGATAGGGGGTTAAGGCAAGGGTGTCCACTTAGCCCAACGCTTTTTGCGATTTTAATTGCGGATATGGAAAGTAAGCTGGAGGCCGGGGTGGTAGGAGGAGTCAGGATAGGAGGGGTTAGAATTTGGTCACTAGCGTATGCAGATGACATAGTGTTGCTGGCAAGCAGCGAGGAGGCCTTAAAGGAGATGATTAAGAGGTTGAAAAGATACCTGGATAAAAAGGGGTTAGAGCTGAATGTGGAAAAGTCCAAGGTTATGGTGTTCAGAAAAGGAGGGGGAAGGGATAAGGGAAGGGAGTGGAAGTGGAAGGGAAAGGAGGTGCAGGAGGTGAAAGAGTTTGTGTACTTGGGCTTCGTGTTTCGAAGGAATGGTGGAGTGGATGGTCACATAAAAGAGAGAGTGAGGAGGGCAAATGTAGTGATGAGGCAGGTGTGGGGGTTGGGAAAGAAGTTATTCGCAGATGATTTTGGAAGGAGAATGAAATTGTTCGATTCACTAGTGATGAGTGTGCTATTGTATGGGGTAGAAGTGTGGGGGTGGAAGGACAGTGAAGAGGTTAATAGAACGCAGGAGAGGTATGTAAAGTGGACCCTGGGGTTGGCAAGGAACACGCCTAATTATATTGTCAGGAGGGAGACGGGGAGAGCGAGTGTAGGAATTCTAGCAGGGAGCCGGGCGTGTAAATATGAGGAGAAATTTTTGGAAGAGGGGGGAAGTAGGCTAGTTAGGGCGTGTTGGTGGGGAAAGGAGAACAAGGGAGGGGGTGGGAAGATGGAGGCTGAGAGGGAAAGGTATTTTAGAATGAATGGACTGCAGATGGATGAAGTGAGAAGGATGCACGAGGAAGGAAGGAAGGTTTATGACGTGGTTAAGCAAAACGGCATGGAGAGAGAGAAGACAGAAGGGGAAGAGAGAATAAGAAAGTCAAGATTCAACGGGAACTATGTGTGGATTATGCCAAGTGCAAGAGCGCAATATTTGTGTGAGAAAGGAGAGAAAGGAAGTCAGGAGCTTATAGCGAGGATGAGGTGTGGGTGCATGGAGGGCTTCAATAGGTTCTGGCTCTCGCGAGAGAAGAGGATGTGTGAACTGTGTGGAAAGGGGGATGCAAGAGTGGAGCACTGGTTGGAGGAGTGCGTGGAGGTGGAAAGAAGTGAGATAAGCATGGAGGTATTGTTGCATGAAAAGGGGGAAAAAAGGGCAGTAGCATGGGTGAAGGGAGTGTTGGGTAAGATGGAGATGAAGAGAAGGAAGGAGGAAGAGGAGTGGAGAAGGAAAGATTGTAAATAGGAGAGAAAGTAGATATAAGTAACATGTAAATATTGTAAATAGTAGATAAGTAGTAGGTATTAGAGCGATAACAGAGGTTGGCAAGCGAGGCAATGCGAAAAAGTAGGGATATGCGAGCGAGGCGAAGCGAGGAAGGCAAGGCGATACGAGCGTGCGGCTTAGAGATAAGGAATGGAAGGATGTTAGTTTTTAAGGGTTACTTTTAAGAAAATTCTGTAAAAAATGGATGTGTAAGCAAGGCAATTTTTTAAGGCCAGCAGGCTGAAAAATAAACGTTTATCTTATCTTATCTTAGTAAAATGTCCCACGAATATCCCGATATTATAATAAAAAATTCTGCTGATATTCTAATTAATTACTAGGGGATTAAAAATTCAAGAAATAAAAAGGAATATATATAAGAACAACAATTTTATTGCTTTTAATACAATTTTTATGTATATTTTACATGTATTAGGTATATGGAGGCTCGCTGGAGGTTAGATATATCTGCGTGGCAATGGATAAAACTCATGAAAAATTTGATGTTTTAACTAATTACTTTTATTTTCCATTTTACTGAATAAAAATTTTTGTTCATTACGTTTGTGACTAATGATTTGATTTCCATTGTAAACTAATTAAATTCATTAAAGTATATACATTCATAAATTTTGTGCACTTTTGACGTTAAGTTAACCGTAATGAAGAAAAAGCCGGTCGGCTTTTCGAAACTTTTTCATGATTTTCCCAAATTTTGATTATACGGTCAACAATATGTCATAAGTGTTGAAAAAGACTAGACTGAAAAGTTATGAAGACGGCTCTACATACTGTCTTCGATTCTTATTTTTTGTAGCTTCGGTGAAATATATATATATTTTTTAAATAATGCTGAGTTTTTTTATTCAAAGCACAGTGAGTATAAATTATTTTCAAAGGGTACATATATGAATTTTTTATAATATTATACAAAATTATATTATTAGGATATCTTGGGACATCTTGGGGACATCCTTGGCATATCCTGCATTTTAAATACGGGACATCGTAAGAATATCCTGGGATGTCCCGAATTATGGAATTTGAGATATCCCGGACTTTAAAAATTGGGACATTAATGGGATATTAACAGCATATTCTGAGATATATTTGGGACATTCCAAGGATATCGAGATTTCCGCCCCGTAGGATACCATTCGTGATGTCCCTGGAATCTCCTTGGATATGCCTGAGATATCCTGGGAGATAAATGGGACATTCTACCGATATCCCTTGCTGTGAGGGTTGATTGAAGGCCATGAAATTGAATATTGACTATAATTTTTATGATAAAAGATTATTATTATGTTTGAAATACCTCTATTCCAATTGTATAATTTTGGTAAATTTTTCGATGTTGTGAAATAAGTACCTGAATTCTGCTTTCAATATTATAAGTATATATTTTTTACTTTTCTGTGGAATTAGTTTAAAAGGTTATTATTAATTCAAAATTTCAGAAAAATATAAAGTAAAAATCATTCGAATGTTTTGATTAAAATAACTGTTTATTGCTTCTTATGTAGTGAAATGATTAATTATTATATACATATATTTTAAATTTTCCTGGAATTAGTTTTAAAAGTCATTAATGAATTAAATGTATAGAAATGCAATTTCAAATGACAAAATATATTTTGAATGTTTCAACGAGAACAATTGCTTAATGCCTTTTTTATTGTGAACTTATAAATTATATATTAACTGATTCTATTCTATGAATAAATTAAATTTTCGGAAATAAAAGTTTTAATTCTTCATATGGAGAAGGTAACGTCCATCTTATGCAAGATTGTAGTATAAAAGGAATCGTCATTTAATCAAATATTGGATATGATTTGTATGATAAAAGTTTATTTAGATTTAAGACACTTCTATTCCAATTTTATAATTTTTGAAATGATTGCGATGTTGTGAGATAATTATCTAAATAATCTCCAATCTTATATGTAAAATATTAAATCATTCTATCATTCTATCATTCTATGTGTTCTAAGTTTTTATGGAATTAATTAAAAATATTATGAATAATTGAAATTTTCAGAAAAATATAAGATAGAAGCTATTTTGATGTTTCAATGCAAATAATATTGTTGATTGATTTTTATGTTCTAAACAGATGAATCAACTATTATTAACTATTGAATGATTTATTATTTTCAAAAAAGTGAATTACATGAAGATTCACTTTGAATTGTTTTCAATTAAGTCACATAAATTGATTATTTACATTAAGGTTATGTGATTTAATATTGGCTGCTATTTTTATGATAAAAATGTATCTTTTCTTTCATATATCTCCATTACAATGATATAATTTTTTCAAAATGTTTGTGATGTTGTGAAGTGAGTATCCGAATTCAATTTTCAAAATTATATGTGCATATATTTCAATTTCCCCTGGTATTACTTTGGAAGGTTATTAATAATTTAAATTGTCAGATAAATATTAATACAAGTTATTCTAATATTTCAATGAAAATAATGTTTCTATGTTATGAACTCATTAATGAGTTATTAACTGTTTCTGTTGAAAATTACATTTTCTGGAATTAGCTAAAAGATGATTAGTAAATTAAATTTAATAAAAGAAAAGTCAAAATTTAGAAAAATATATATATATATATATAAAGTAAAAATTATTAAAAAGTTTCAATGAAAGTAATTTTTTCATACTTTTTACGTTGTGAACTGATTAATTAAGAATAAGCTGAATAATTTTGTTCACAATATCAAATTACATTAAGATTGGAATTTAATATTCTTTGATTAAGTGACATGAATTGATTATTTATTTTGAGATTGTCTAATTGAATATTGGCTGAAATTTGTATTATAAAAGTTCATTTTTATTTAAAATAGCCTTATTCCAGTTACATAAATGTCAAATTCCTTCTGAATTTGTGGAATGAGTATCTGAATTCAATTTTCAAAATTGTTTTTACAAATGCTTTTATTTTTACTGGAATTAGTTTGTAAGGTCATTAATAATGTAAATTTCAATAACAATATAAGGTTAAAATTATTTGAATGTTTCAATGAGAATAATTATTTGATACTTTTCATGCTCTAAACCGATTAATTGATTATAAGCTGATTAATTTTCTTCACAATATTGAATTACATAAATATTGAATTTTGATTAATTTTAATTAGATAACATAAATTGATTATTCACTTTGCGATGATCTGAAATGTTTATATGAATTTAATTTCCAAAATTATATGTACATATGTTTTGATTTTTCATGAAATTTGTATAAAATATTATTAGTAATTCAAATTTAAGTAATGCAATTAAACATTTTGAAAATGTTAATTCAAAATTGATTGAATATTTAAATGAAAATAATTGTGGGATGCTTTTTGTGTTTTTAAATGATTTATTAATTATTTATACTACTACAACTTGAATTTTTTGGAATTTTTTAAAATTCTTTTTGTTTCTATTATACGGTGCACAGAACCAAGCGTGGAACGCAAGGTTCAAATGAATTTGAAATCAAATATCGAGCGCGAAGCGCGAGTATCTGGATGAGAATGTGTTCCTTAAGGTTGATAGAACCTTGAGTAAATAAATTTCCTTTTCAGCCTAAAATAAAAACAAATTTAACAATCACTTCATATGTAGAGGTTTTGATAATTTTCTAATATTTAGAAATAAACTTTTTCTTTTCATCGAACTCGAACACGAAGTTCAAAGATCTAGAGGAATCGAGCGTAAAGCGCGATGTGAATATGCCCGAGCGCGTAGCGCGAGGTGAATACATAATCGAGCGCGAAGCGCGAGATCCAACAGTCGCGCGCCCTAGGCGCGCTCAAACTTGCGAGCCAAATTACCAGAGAATATGAATTTTCAACAAAAAAGTTAATTTTCAACAAATAATTGTTCATGTAAAAAAAAGAAGAAACAGATATTGCATAACAGATAAATTTTGAGGCATGTATCTCCTCGAAATATTTTAAACATTTTTATATTATTTTATATATATCTACTCAACGTATATTCATCATATTGTGAATCTCATTGATAGTTGTTTCTGAATTTTTCAAAAAATGTTAATCTATTATTTTTACATATTATATTATTTTTAGTGTTCTTTTCTCAGGGGATGGGTTAGTTTAGCGATATTACTAATTTTTGTAAAGTGAATAACAATAAGTCCCCCCCAATGCTTTTTGGGTTCTAATACGATCTGTAGGTAGCCGGGAGGGGGGGCGGTAGAAAACACTTCATCAAGTTTCAGCCCCCTAGCTTGCATATTAACCCTACTACCCCTAATAGTGTAATTTTCCAAAATATTTTTCTTTCTGCACGTATGGTTCATTTTTGAAAAACAAAAATTTGAGGGCAAAAGGCATGCTGGGAAGAATATATAGAAAAATGTTTTAGTTGTTTTGGCGGGAAATTCAAAATTTGAAAAATTCGAAAATATTTCAAATAATTTTTTTTAAACGAAATAGGCTTTGCGAAGGAATGAGAATATTTCTGTAAGCTGGGCTTTCAATACTCTATTATAAGAAAAATAAATCAATTTTTTATCTTTGGTGCGCCAGGGTGAAAAAAAATGAAAATGATTTTTGGTCCCTTTCTTGTAACTAATATGCACATACTAATGGCTAAAGTTATTTCTTTCTACTGGAAAATTGAATCGTATATTATTTGTTCTTGAAATTGAAATTGTCATTGTTTTCTTTTAAAGTACAAGAAAATGGCATCTGTATTTGTTCGGTCTTTTAAAATTATATTGAGTCAAAATAAAAAATTGTATTTATTTTATTATCAAAAGGATTAATCACTGAATCAATTTAGTAGGGTGACCAGACGTCCCGGTTTACCGGGACATGTCCCGGTTTTCGACCTCAAGTTGGGGCGTCCCAGGTTTCACTTAAAATGTCCCGGTTTTTTGTAAAAATCCCGGTTTGTCCCGGTTTTTCGTAAAAATTATATAAATCTATTGGACGCAAAAAAGATGATTGTCAATTGTTGTTAAATCTGCATTTTGGAATGAACATATAGCTATTATACAATTAATATTTGTGCCTTTAATGTAATGTGCCTATAAACAATTTTTTGGTGACCTTTTTTTTTTAGTGGTAACATGAAAAATTTCTGAGTGTCCCGGTTGTTGGTGCGACCCATCTGGTCACCCTACATTTAGTCGTATTGGAAAAAAGTACCTAAAACTCTGAAGCTTTTTATAAGCTAAATATATATTGAATGCTCATAATATACACTGAGTGCATATGTAGTACACGTATCGAGGCGTGACCTTGCAGGTTGTCTTCCTGAAGTCATAGGAAAAATCAAGCGCTCTGCCGCTTATGTCTCGCGTCTTTTGTTTAAAGGTCGCATAGAGGTCGCATTGTCTTCGTTCGAAGCCACGTTTTTGCCGATTCCAGTTCACATAAATCTACTGCGTTTGTCTACCAAAAATTAGTTAGTCTTCCGATCTAAGCAGTTAAAACTGTTGCGTGCTTTCATACTCGCCGAACCGTGTTTTATATTCGTTATCTTTTTATTATTTCATTTGTATTTCCTCGCGTTAATGATGACAGTGATGACGACTAAAATGCATTTTGGTAAGTGCTGAATATTTCGATTTTATTCGTTCCAAAATGTATTAAAAAATACATTTATATACATTGAGATATAATATATATTAAATACAAAGCTTCCTCTCTGAGGAAGCGATATATATTTATTTTCATCACAGATGTGTACGTATAGGTTACAAAAATAGTACGGTAATCCCAGTTAGAAGGTACGGCCGTACCTTGATGAACTAGAAAAATAGCTTTGAAATGCGCTCAAGAACACCAACAAATATTTATTATTACGGAAGTTATTCAAAAACATTGAAATTTACACTATTTTTGCAATATCTACCCAAAAAAATGGACAAATTGGCTTCATCCTGGGCTAATTTCATACAGAATTTTGAGAGCATTCAACTCTTCGAAGAGAAGAAATGTTAGTTATCACATAATTGAAATTAAGAGAACTTTGCCAGTCATCAAAAAAGAGGTGGTCGGAAAGTTTTGACCGGTAGTGTATACGCTAAGTTATAATTATTAAGACCATGCCCAAGAGTTTACATTTTAGTATAAAGAGTAATAAAGATATCTTACACAAATAATGATGTGTACCAAATATTTTAGAACCTAAGAATAACGATTTACATACCATAATAGAGAACTATCATGAGAACATTTCCAAGGAAATTCTCAAATATTTTCGTTCAGAAATTGTCAGCAAATTCATATATCATTTTATATCGCCGAAAAAAATCGCATGTTACATTAATTAAAAATTGAAAATGCGTCGACCAGAAGAATTAATAATTTAGCTTCTGATTTATATTTCATGTTAACTAAGGTGTACATTACTTTGATACGTAATTGAAAAAAATAATAAAATTAGATATAATATATCTGTTAAATGATATAAAAAATGTTAAAAATATTTTGAGGAGATACATGCCACTAAAAGTATCAGTAATGCGATGTTTATTCCTACTTATTTTAACGTGAACCATTGTCATGACATATGGAATTACACTTAAGGTTTCGTTGCTGGAATTTAAATTTCTCATCAATGCAATATCGCTTGCAATTACAATAGATAAATACCTGCTTCAATTTATAATCTAAAATTCAAACAGAATGAAGGTTTAACTTAAAGGAGGTATGTTATCTAATCACAAAAAACTGTTAGATGCTGTCTGTCAAAACTTATTTCTACAGTATTATTTTTTAGCGTTTTAAGTTCATACAATATAACATAATACATGAATTAGATGACATTTTCTGAGCAAACTACATTTGAAAATTTATTTGGAAATGTTTTCTGGCGATAATTATTTCATTATGTTCTGCACGCAGAAAAAAGAACCCTATATTTTACTGAAAACCCAGTTAAATCTACTGATCTTCCAAGTACGTATATGGACAACACGTCAGTTCAGTAAATTTTACAACTATAGGCAACTGAATATGACTATCATTGATGGTTACCAGTGCCGATTCTCAAGTGCTGTTGACCTGCGGATCAGTAGATTTTACCGATCCAGTCGCTATTCTGCACTATTCCTCGATGTTGCAATTACGAATTAGCATGTTACTTTGACGGATAATATAAACAGATCTAACTTATTTTAACGGTGCAGACTACAGTTTGGACGGCTCTATAAATTGTAAAAGAAATGCTCAAAAATGATGAATAAATAAACAAAGGTTAATTCTGAGATATATTTTCGGATATACTTATAATTAATTGGTATTTATAAGTTACAACGCTTATAAGACAATTAAAATTTCGCACGAAACGGGGGGGATTTGAACGCATAAACCTAAGCACGCAAGTCAATTACCTGAACCACTAGACTATTATTATTATACGTCGTGTGCCATCGCGGCACACGACAAAAGTTCTCGCATTTACCTCATATATATCCATACAAGTCAGCTGCAACAGTCACGGAACGCAAAAACGTGTTGCTTCTATAAACTCTCAACTGTGCGTGACCTGTGAATAAGATTTGCCATCCAAAATTGTGTTATTTATTATAAAACCCCTTCATTGCTGAGTGAGAATATGGAGTAATGTGACGACTGTCACAGAAATGTCAAAAATAAATGTTTTTTAGGTGATGCAATCCATCCATTGCCGATGGCGTCATGAATTCATCCGGTGGTCCGCGCAATAGGTTGCGTTATTACGACATTGAGGTCGGGCTAAACAAGCTATTCGGATCGGTAGCATGTACCGATCCTTCTGTAATGTTCACTGCACCAATATTGTAATCTCGGTTCAGTGGATTTTGCATATCTTACCGTATTTCATACCAGGGAATAGAGGTTTATTTTACTAAAGGATTGCCGTTGAATTCACCTCACGTTCACTGTGACATTTACGAAATGCTTAGTGCTTTTGACATTTTCACCCCTTCATTAAGAGCTGTTTTTACTGTTACGGTTACAAGAAACACTTTAAATTTCTTGATTAGTAAATATTACATTTCTTTTTTCTGCTTGTGCGATTCGTTTTTTTTCGTTTCTGAAATCTTAGATATGCTTTATACTTCGTGTAAGATATCTGCATTAATCTTTATTCTAACACGTAAACTCTTTGGAGTATTCTCCATAATTATACATCAAGGTATACTCATTATCGAACTTCAAACATGATCACTCCTTGTTTCTGAATGTTTTTGAAATGTGAATCTATTATATATACATTATTTTATATACGTTCTTAGTGAATTTTTCGCTTGATCAATTTTGCACTAGGAAAAGCTCAGACCTAGTTCAGGGCATTCAGAAATGCCCACTGGGCATTTTTGGAATGGGAGCCTCATATATATATATATATATATATATATATATATATATATATATATGTATGTGTGTGTGTATTATGTATACAATGATTTGCTTTGCGTAGAGATTAAAAATGCACAAACCTACAGAAAAGTTCTGACGAATTGTTAGCAGGCACATAAAAGCGTTTTGGGTTTGGCTGCCTTGAAAATTGCGGACGTATTTCTCGTACGTGAACTAACTTGAGAAAATATTCTGTAAAACTCTCTTTACGCATGAAAGATTTTGCTGTTTCTATACTATAGAATTATAATTAACTGTCATATAATCAATGATTTCTGATTCAATCTTCAGTTTATATGCGAGGAAAATGCAGAAATATTTATTATTACATAAAATTTTCTCTCTCTTAATATAAATGACTTTTAAGAATGCATGAACTGTTGAACCAAACATGCCTGAGATGATTTGATATCATGAGACACTGAAGCATCTTATTACCGAGCTAGAATATAAAACAAAATGTAAACCGAATCAATATTGCAGTTCAAGAGAGCGTAAAGGAATCGGAAACATAATTGTGTGAGCAGGTTATATGCAAAACCGAATATCTGTTAATTTTGAGACCACACACAAAAAATTGGATAATCAGATTCACTATTTTTCATTTTTAATTCAATATTTCCTTATTCGAATTTTACAAGAACAATTTGAATAATTTTTATACTTTATGAGATAGTAATCTCGAAATATAGAAAAACATAAAGTCAGCATTACTATTTCAAATTATGAGAAGGAAGATTACTAGAACTAGAAATTACTAGAAGAAACAGTCACTCAGCTTCCCATTAACCATCACGCTTGCTTTACTAATTGCATATATTGTTTTTATTGCTTGTAGGAGCCATCCATTGACTCCTTACCCTTTAAGGACTTTCTAAAGTTTACTCTTATAGATTTTGTCAAAAGCTTTTTCTAAGTCAACAAATGCTCAGGAAATTTTCTTTTCTACTCCCAAGCTTTTTTCTGTGATCTGTCTGAAGTTAAATATATTTTACTTACGGAACATAATGAGCTGATACCTCTGTAATTATTGCAGTTGCTTCTATCTCCCTTTCTTTTGTATGTTGGTACGATAATCGCTTTTCTCGGGTTAAACGCATCTCAGGGTACCATACCTGACTAGGCCTAGCGACCCTTTTCTATTGTGCGATGCTCCGCCTCGAGGGAGCTTGGAGGGAGCTCGAACTCGAAGCTGGACGAAGCGTTGTGGTGCTCAACCGTAGGCTTCTGTGTATGTACGCGCCAGGGTACCTTTAAAATCTAAATGTATCTGTTTCCACCTATATTTCCACCGGAGGCTACTGCCTGTGTACGTTGTGGTGGTAATGCAAAGTACGTAACGTTACTGTTGGATAACTGTAATTGCAAAGTAACGTACGTTAGATAAATAAATGAATAATCAAATGAATAATTAAATAAATAATTAAATGATGAATAATTGAATGAATAAATGTTTATCGCCTTCTTTTGAAATCCGCGAGGAAAATAAAAAAATCTTCAAAATTCACCAAATGGTTATATTTTTTGCCCATCTTTTTAAAATTTGTACTATCATAAGGAAAATACCTTGTGAGTTTAATGCGGGCTAAATAACTTTTGTGGGCAGGAGAATTTTTTGTCATAAAATCGAATTTCGCATTTTTCTTGAAAATGACAACAGATCCAAAAAAATTTTGAGAAAATAGTTTGCACATTTAAAAAAGTTCTACAAAAAGTTCTCTTACGAGTTTATGATATCTTGTACCATTTCCGAGAAAAATGAAAAAATTCAATTTTCATAAACAAAAAATTGTCTTCATTCCTGGCTTATTGAAATACTCACCATTTTTGTTAAATATTAATCCAGGTAGTATTTATTTATTTTTTAAACTGAGATTCAGATAAAATTTTCATACATTGTTGAAAAATATCTTTATCAATGTGAAATATATTTAAATATATTGAAGATAAAGACTTTTCAGTTAAAACATTTCTTGTATTGGCATTCATTTTGTAATGTAGATTTTTTCAGCAAAAGATTTCAAAATTCGAATTTATGAAGAATAATTTTCTGATGATAAAAATTGTTCAGCCCACCCAAAACTAACATGGAGTTTTCCTCACATGAACGTATATATTTTTTTAACATTTATAAAAATGGTGGGTATTTCCATAAGCCAGGAATGAAGACAATTTTTTGTTTATGAAAATCGAATTTTTTCATTTTTCTCGGGAACGGTACAAGATATCATAAATGCGTAAGAGAAGTTTCTGTAGAACTTTTTTAAATGTGCAAACTATTTCCGTGAATTTTTTTTTGTATCTGTTGTTATTTTCAAGAAAAATGCGAAAATTCGATTTTATGAAAAAAAATTCTCCTGCCCACAAAAGTTATTTAGCCCGCATTAAACTCACAAGGTATTTTCCTTATAATAGTACAAATTCGAAAAAAAAATCGTAAATATCTAAATTAGTTCGAAAGTCAAACGAGTTTAAAGGAAAAATTGTGGTTTTTTTGGAAAACAAAGCCTTAAATTCAAATACGCATAACACTGTACAACATTTTTTTTTCACAAATCGCAAAAATACGCATCGCCTAATTTCCTCTAAAAAAACAACATATTCTGTCCCCGAGAGATTCTGCAACTTCAAGTGTAGAACCTGCCTGATTTGAAATGGATTCGGCCTAAAGCACTTTTCGATTTTTACCCACATTAAATGTTGCATGTGAGGTGAATTTTGCATGATGAATGACTTAATTAATAAAAAAAAAATAAAAAAAAATATATAATAAAATGATAAAAATAAGAAAAAACAACGCATGCTTATTTGACAAGTGGACTAGGCCTACTGGGGATCACCACGTAAAAAAAACGCGCCTCATCTAAATTTTAAAGGTACCATAATTTATTTATCCATTCAATTATTTATTCAATTATTTATTTAATGATTCATTCATTCATTTAATTAGTTATTCAATTATTTATTTAATGAATTGATTATTTATCTATTTAATTATTCAATCATTTAATTATTTAATTATTCATTCATTTATTCATTCAATTACTCATTATTTCATTATTTATTTAATTATTCATTTGATTATTCATTTATTTACCTAACGTACGTTACTTTGCAATTACAGTTATCCAACGATAACGTTACGTACTTTGCATTACCACCACAACGTACACAGTCAGTAGCCTCCGGTGGAAATATAGGTAGAAACAGATACATTTAGATTTTAAAGGTACCCTGGCGCGTACATACACAGAAGCCTACGGTTGAGCACCCCAACACTTCGTCCAGCTTCGAGTTCGAGCTCCCTCGAGGCGGAGCACCGCACAATAGAAAAGGGTCGCTAGGCCTAGTCAGGCACCACGGTACCCTGAGATGCGTTTAACCCACAGCTTCACTTCCTAATAATTCTTCAAGAGAGTCTTTAAAAACATGTACCATCCCGCCTGTCACATATAGCATTCCACCTTTGCTGTTTCTCATGCTAAAAAACTCTCTACTTTTAGTTTCCTTCATCTTTTCAACTATTAGTTTCTTGCTTCCTTCAAAGTCATTTTGTATTTTCTTTTCTTCTTCTGTTCTGATTTCATCTTTACTTTCCTTGACCAGTCGTTTAGTATTCCTGTTTTTGTGTCTGTTATCCTTTTTGAGCCTATTTCTCTCCTCATCGCTAAGACCTGTGATGTTCAACGTTTTCTTGTACGCTTCTTCCTTCTCTTCTCGGGCTGTCTCGATTTCATCATTCCATCATACATCACCAGAATTTCTTCCTACAACCATTGTACCACACACTTCAGTCCAGGTTTCAACAATGATATCCCGTAGCATAATTCGTGCGCCTTCTATATCTTTATTCCTTATAAGTGCTTCCCAAGTAGCCCTATCTATGCGTTCGTTTAACTTATTCTGAAAATCTATTCGCACTCCCGGTTTCTGTACATTTTTAATATTGATTCACGTTTGTTTCGTTTGTTTCCTTCTCTTTCTTCTCCATCACCTCCCTAGGTTCATTTTAGAGACTAGAAAGTAATGGTCAGTATTGCGTTTAGAGCCCCTCATGACTCTTGTATCTTTTACTAGTGTTCTTGCTCTTTCATCCGCAACAACGAAGTCAATTATAATCTGGTTATTTCCTCTACACCTGGTCTGCGTGTGGATCATTTTATGTCGAAACTGTTATGTAATGAGTAAATACACCAAGAGTTTCATTACACTAATGATATATAAGTATTTATTAAAGGAAAATAGTAGAACACTCACAATCATTCAATCGCCAATACATTACAATTTTCTCTCCCTTTAACATGTTCAAGTTAACATTTTTGCTCGCTTATCTGATAAGCGCTTGGAAGATCTAGTTGCAACTATTTCGTGTTGAGACTTTCCGGGATTGTTGATATTCGTGTTTGAGTTTAATTTTTCTGTATATTTTATTATTTGATCTATGTGTCTTTTCAAGAATCTCCCGGGTGAAGTCTCAACTTCGAAATTTACAGGTGAGAACTGAGCGGTGATAATCGCTGGAATTCTTTTATCTGAATTATGCGAGTAGCTGTTAACCCAAACCTTCTCCCCCTTTTTTAAACTGAACGTTACGTGATCCTTCTCTACTTAGGGTCTGTTGTAACTCTGTTTGGTCGATTTTAACCGCAACATTTGGTTTTAGTAAATCGAGTTTAGTTCGCAATTCTCGTTTGAACATCATCCACGCTGGTGATCGCCCTGTTGAACAATGCTCTGTGCTTCTGTAGTCAAACAAAAATTTTTCAATAGCCTCATCGAGTTTCTTTCCGGATTTGATCATTTTATTTACTTTATTTTTGAATGTACCGACAAAATTTTCTGCGGCGCCATTTGTGGCTGGATGATATGGCGCTGAAAATGTGTGCTTAACTCCATTTTCTTCCACAAATAATTTAAAATTATTACTTGCGTACTGAGGCCCGTTATCAGTTACTAGATGGTTTGGTAACCCAAAATGTGAAAATATTTTCTGAAACTGATCTATTACTTTATCAACCTGCGTATTTGTTTTCATATCTACTACCTCTGGCCATTTACTATATGCATCTATAATAACCATAAACATATGACCATGGATCGGTCCTAAAAAATCACTGTGTATCCGACTCCAGCATTTATTCGGCGATGGCCAAGGGTTTAGTGGCGCTTTTGGTGGATTTTTGCGATCTTGTATACAAATTTTACACGTAGCTGCTAATTCCTCTAATTGCGCGTCAATTTTGGGCCACCAAACGTATGATCTTGCTCTCATTTTCATTTTTACGCTACCGAAATGGGAATCATGAAGTTCTTCTAGCACTTGCACTCTTAAGTTTTCAGGTACGATTACACGATACCCCCACATTAGACAATCTTTTTCCACGTATAATTCATCTTTTTTCGCATAGTATTTTAGTTTGTTTTCGGACAGATTTTCTTGTTCAGGCCAATCGTCTTTTACAAATTTAATTATTTTACTAATCGTTTTATCTTTTAACGTTTCTTTGGCGATACCCTTTGCATTTATTACTTTTCATTCTTGTTCTATATAATTTATTACTCGAAAATTTTTACTAAAAATCGGCGTGTTATCCTCGATTGGCAACCTTGAGAGTGCATCACAATTACCGTTCTTTTTCGTGTTGATATATTCGATTTTATGTGTAAAGTGAGATACGAAATAGGCCCATCGTTGAAGTCTACTAGCTACAGTTAACGGTATTTCTTGGTTTGATCCAAAGATGTATACTAAAGGCTTGTGGTCTGTTTTTAGAATTATTTCTCTGCCGTATACGTAATCATAGAATTTTTTAAATCCGAATACTATGGCGCCAGCTTCCTTATCAATGATGGCTCTATTTTGCTCTTTTTTTGGAATAACTTTTGACGCAAATGCAATAGGTCTTTCTTCGCCATTTTCGTAACGGTGTGATAAGATAGCGGAGAGTCCGTATTTCGAAGCATCGCACGCCAGTACAAGTTCCTGTGTCGGATCATAATTTGTTAAAACTTTAGCGGATACAATCTCATTTTTTAACCACTCATACGCTTTGTCACAATCGGTATTCCATATGAATTCTGTATTTTTTGTTAAATCATACAACGGTTTTAAGTGATGCGCGCGATCCGGCAAAAAACGTTCGTAATAAGTTACAAGCCCTAAGAACGATAACAGCTGCTTTTTATTTTTTGGTATTGGCGCGTTAATTATAGCATCTACTTTCTTTTGCGACGTACATAATTCACCTTTTCGAATTACGAAACCCAGAATCTCTATCTTTTCTTTCATGAAATCGCACTTTCTTACATTTACCTTGAACCCATATTCTTCTAGCCGCTCTAAAACTTTATACAATGTATCAATGTGTTCTTTGTCATTCTTACCGGTGACATATATATTATCTAGGTAAACAGCTGTTTGTCCTTCAATGCCTCTCAAGCAATCTTCCATTATTCTCTGAAATTCCCCTGGGCCCGAAGCAACTCCCTCTGTTAATTTCGTATATCGATATAGGCCGATGTGCGTAATTATTGTTAGCATATCTCGCGAGTCTGGGTGTACGGGTATCTGCATGTACGCATGTGTCAGATCAATTTGGCTAATTTTTTTACCACCTTGTAATTTTTCAAAAATTTCGTTTATTGTGGGTAACGGGTGTCTGTTTATTACGAGACATTGATTTATCGTTAATTTAAAATTGCCGCATAAACGAATAGTTGTGTCTTCTTTAATGATGGGTACAATGGGCGTGGCCCACTCGCTTGTTATCACACGTTCAATATGTCCTAAATTTTCTAGTCTTTTTATTTCGCTTTCAATTTTACTTTTTAACGCATACGGTACGTGTCTCACCTTACATGCCTTTGGCTTTGAATTTTCTTTCAATACCAATTTTATTGTACCTTTATTAAAACAACCAATTCCTGAGCCAAATAAGTTAGGGAACTCTTTAGCTACTTTTTGAGCTAATTTTTGATCGATATTCAAATCTATTTTATTTATTTTGAATAAGGGCCAAAGCCCGAAAGCATGTAACCATGACCTACCAAGTAGGGTCGCGCCTTTTCCTGGTAATATTAAAATATCTAACGTATACTTTTTATTATCAAAACAAATGTTCAAATTACGCAAAATACCTATTGGATTTACTTTTAAATTATAAGCGTTCATTGAAAATGAAATTTTTTGGATTTATATACGTGAGAAATATTTATTTCTAGTGTCATCTGAAATAACACTCCAAAAGGAACCAGTATCTACTTCCATTTTCAAATCACACGTATTAACACTCACCTTCAAATACATCGGTGTTCGCGCTACATCCAGATTTACCGTATTATTATTATCGGTTGCTGTCATGTTGTTCAGTTCGTATGCTTCTTCTTCTGTTTCCCCTTCACTCGTGTCATTATTGTTATCTTCTGTCTCTCTCCGTAGGTGCTGTACTTTTCTGCGTTGATCTCGGCAACCTGCTTCTATATGGCCTTGTCGATTACAGTGTCTACCTTTTTGATATCTATGGTTACATTCCCTTGCTATGTGACCTTTGGTTCCACAACAATAGCAAGTTAATGTAAAGCTCTTACTGTTCTTAATATTGTCGAATGGTGACTTTGACCGATGATTTTCTTGGTTCGGCCCTGTTTTTCTACCCTGTTTGCTGTAATTTTTAGGATTACCATATCGATCGTTCCGACTACCTTTTGCACTGATAGCATGTAAATCTCTCCCTTGTTCATTTATCTCGAGCATCTTATCCGTGGACGTTGCATCTTTTTCCGCTTTTTCGCGTGCTATGGCTATTTTGTAAGCTTTTTCGTATGTCAAATTATCTTCTTTAAACAATTCTCTTTTTGTTGCATGGTCGTGCAATCCACAGACTAGTTGGTCACGTAAGGCTGTTTCTACTGACGTGAAATTACAATTAAGCGATAATTCTTTTAGTCGTGCCACAAAATCTGCTAGTGTCTCTGTTACTGCTTGTTTTGCCGCATAAAAATTACATCTTTCCATCGTCTCGGATGGTTTTGGACATAAATGATCAGTCATAATTTTTACAATATCAGCGTATTTTTGATCCTTAAGTTTAGCCGGGTGACACAGATTTCTTGCTAACTTATAAGTATCTGGACTTACTTTTGTCAGTAGGATGGCTGCCTGTTTCTTGTCGTCCGTCACATTATTTGCCGTAAAATACAGTTCCAGTCTTTCTACGAAGGTTTCCCAGTCGTCTTTCCCCAGCTCAAACTCCAGTCTAATTTTTGATTCTACCGTTGCCATCTCGTTATAATAATTGTTATCGTTGCTTGTTTCTCCTGCCTCTTCCTCCTTGCGGTCCACCGATTGATTTGTGCTCGACTCTATGTAATTTATTAATTTTGCTCTTAGTCTATCAGTAGAGTCCTTACTTTCGGTTGCTATACCTGCATCTGTTAACTGTGTCCAGAGTTCATCTCTTGATAACTTTAACGCTTTCTGTTTAGCACTGTATACCGTGTCACTACTTTCACCACTCGACATTAGTTCACATTCACGTGGTTCTGATTACTCGTCGCCAATTGTTATGTAATGAGTAAATACACCAAGAGTTTCATTACACTAATGATATATAAGTACTTATTAAAGGAAAATAGTAGAACAGTGGTACAACAATGCCCAAACGTGTGCTCTCGAATACGCTCGGTTTAACACTGCTGTTTTCGGTAGACATGTCCCACCATCCCTCTATCAGACACTCACAGTCATTCAATCGCCAATACATTACAGAAACCTTTTTGTATCTGTATCCTGATGTTGGACGCCGACACATCGGTCCATATCTCCGAGCAAAATTATTCTTTCACCTTGATCGCAAATACTTATTGTATCATTTAAAGTGTGCCAGAAGGCGTCTTCGACTTCTCTCAGATCGCTAACAACTGGGGCGTAAAACGCAATGACGAATAATCTTTTATTCCTACCTTCTATCTAGCCCAAAAATCTGGGAGATACAAAATCATGATCTTTGAGATGCTGTCTTGCTTTTTCATTCATAATTAAACCCACCCCTTAACTACCATGTGATTCACAACCTACTCCTGACCATATTCCAGAACCGCCTTTCAACACTCCATGTTCTATGTTTTTTATATTCGCAACCCTTTTTCTTCGTCTCAGGTACACATAAAATATCTAGTTTCCTCACGTGTATAGTTTCTCGAAGTTCTCTTACTTTAAGATCATTCACTCCTCTAGCATTCCAAACGCCCAGTCTCCATTCATCGCCTGAAACTCGACCTTTAAGCTTACTGTGTGTATGCACTCCATCAATCAAAGTTTGCTTCCATTCCGAGGCTATTTTGTTGTTTGTATTATTCACTGTTCCGATTGTACACCCAATCGCCACCTTCATGCGCGAAATTTGTTTTGCGAGTCGAAATCATGTCCAAGTTGAGTAGTGATTCGTCGTATGGTGGAGAGTGTAGTTGTAACGTCGGTCCCACCAAAACATCTGTTAACAAATGAAAATTGTTTTAAGAAATTGTGAATATCCTTCAGCAAAAATATAACTCTCAAATCCATTGATCATGCCATTAATTCCAGAAAATAATAACTTTTATCGCTTTACAGAGGAAGAAATTATTGAAGCAAATACAAATTATTCAAATAATAACCAAATATCGTATAAAAATATATTGCTCTCAACGTTTTTCAATTGTGGAATTATTTCCAGAAAATGATAACTTTCTACGATTAAAAAAAAAATTGTTTGTAGAAATGAAAATTGTTCAAAGAATCACCAAATATGTTAAACAAGAACTGCTACTGTTGACCAACGTAACCCATAGGGCTGAAGTTCGCGACGTCTGAATGTGACGGTTCAACACTAATTTTTACGAATTTTTAATTTCATCTATTTTTTGTTTTTTGTAAGAGTGAAGTTTGGAACAATTGAAACAATGCACCCTCTGAATCAATTTAGTTCGCTATCTGGGATCATTTCTCAATCTGAAGTTAGCAAACTAAACAAGACAGAAACTGGTACTAAAATAAGACCATTGTGAGATCCTATTATAATGCCCAAAAAAGGATCCCAGATAAAAATGAATGCCTAGTTTTTACTGTGATTTTAATTACGACCAGAGAAATGTCGAAGTCGGATCAACTACTGTAGCACGTTTACGTTCTCTCGTTTGAGACAGTAGTATTCCCAGATATATGAGAGAGCAACGTTGTGCCACATTTTAAGGCCGCCGCTGCACGAAAAATTACGCAGCTGTCGCGTTAAATTTACGGTAGTATCCAAACAAAAATAAATAATGATTGAATTCAAGAAGATAAATAAAACAAAAGAATCAAAAATAGAAATGCTCTATTCAGCACAGGTTTTGATTGGTAAATATTAATTATGCAATTGAACACATAAAATACAAGAGATTTAACTTTTACTCAAAAAAGTTCCAACTAAATTTGCTGGTTAATTTAACATGTACAGACTCCTTATTTTAAAGACTTCTATGAAGTTCATGTTTCTGGAAATGGCAGCATTTAAATATTTGCATTAGAAAGGAAAAAAAAAGTAATGTAACCCATGTTGTTCCATATTTTATTGTCTTCGAATTAAAACAACCTCTGACGGCTTAGGTGGAAATAGACCACTAGCGCAATCCTGACTGGTAATGCCCCGCAATACTGCGTGCGGTACTATCGCGGCACTGCACACCAGTACTGGTTCTGCGTTGGCAACCTACTGGCGTACGAAACTGCCGGAGTTCATTTTGAAAATAATAAAATATCATTTAATTGTTTTTAGAACGCATTACCTTCATTCAGTCATCATCATACGACTGCATATCGTCCGAATATTATTTATAATTACAAAAATATCAATTTAATTGCAACCTTTTGCTTAATTCTAACACCCACTATTGCTATACTTTAAAGGTATGACAAAAGGGTGTTCAAAAAATAAATAATAATTGATTGTGAGTATTCTGTCTCAGATATTATCGGTCCTCCTTAGAATGAATACATACATTACATTTTAAACATTATATTACCAATAAAATTTCTTACGCTACGGAGTGTAGAACCTACATCTCTACTCAAATCTATCGCTTTGCAGTTGGTAGTCTCAACCATTAACTTGATATCTACAGAATTCAAAGTCATTTAAAAAGCCATCCTCATAAACGACAGCTCAAAAATTTTGAAAAATACACTTTTTAACTATAATTTTCTGACAATTTTTCGAAATTATTATAAGACTTTATATAAATATGAAATAAATAAACTGTTAACGAAAATATGGATAAAATTTTTCTTAAATAACTAATTTAAATCCGCCACAATTCTCCTTCGTGTAATATTTCGTTTTTTCGTATTTTCAACCATTTTACATATTTTTATAATGATATAAAATGTTATTTTCAATAAGCATTCAAAATTTTTATCGACGTAACCTAGAAATTTTATCGCATCCTGTCACAATTTTTTTAATAAGAAATTTTTTAGAACTTCTGTGTGACATTTTGCTTTTTAGATGTTTTAGACCATGTTAAAATGATAAGGAATTATAACAAATGTAATTTTTTGTGAACATTAACAATTTATCATAAAGATGGAACTTAGAATAAAAAAAAAACAGGAAAAACAATTGTTTTCGCGATAGTTGTATTCATAGCTTTTCGACATTTTAGAACACCTGAACCATATTTTAAACGCATCTTCTTTCATTTTTTAAATATTTATACTGTCGGCATGGTACTGCCCAAATCGTGGAGCGAGCCGTCACCCTGTACTGTTGACCCATACTGGACCAGTACTGCGTCAGTGCATGGTGAACTCCGGCGGACTACATAATTTTTCACCTGGGGGCTGGGGGGTGGACGGCTACAAGGCAGACGACGGCTTGAAGCTACGCAGTAGATAATCGATCGCGCTGGGAAAGTAAAACATCAGTAGTTTGTCAGACACTATTCCAACTGAGATAAAACTTTCCGGGAAGCTTCTTTGAATCTTCCTGAATAACTTTCCCATTGATAGGTTCCGCTTGCTCAAAGTTCGCTCAACTCACGAAACGGTCAAAGCTGTTTGCACACGAATTATGCAACACCTGGTAACAAAATTATTGACTTTTTTTTCAAATCTTTATGTATGGAAGTGTTTTAAATTTTGCACTGACATGGACCTGAGGTCTCATAGACATCATTGGTCGTAGAACATGGCAATGCATACATCGCTCGCAAGTTTGAGCGCGCCTACGGAGCACGTCTGTTTGATCTCGCGCTTCGCGCTCGGTGACATATTTATCTCACGCTTCGCGTTAGGTAGTGTATTTACCTCGCGCTACGCGTTCGGTCTTTGTACTTTATCGACATTTGTGCACAGAACTTTAAAAATTAAAGTTCAAGCAACGACAACTGTGATTTCGTGATTGTGAATTCTCTTTTCTTGAAGCTCCTTCGGCTTCAACGAACACATTCACATCACGCATCTTCTGCTTCACATCCGATTTTTTCCAAAGAGCGGACTTCTCTACATTATGTGCAATACTATGATATCAAATGCATATTACATTTACTTCTTTACCTGGGTCTGGGATTGCTTATTCAGATATTGCAAGATAATGTACAAATTTTATTTTTCATGATTACTTCAATATTTGTTCCTTATTTTGCACTAATTTTCATTCACAAGGACCCTGCTAGATGAATCATTTAAGTGAGTTTATATTATTATAGCATATCATGTGCATTGATATTGAAATATATGTATTCCATTGTCTTGCTTTTATACCTAAGAAAAGTGGGCATCCTTCAAAAAAGAAAACTGTTGATTAACACCATTGCACTTTGTGACGCTATTCCAACAAATTAATTTGTTCCTTATCTAAAAATAATTAATAACGAATTTGTAGATATTTTTTGCGTGAACAAGTTTTGTTTATTAAATTTCTTTGTACCTTTTTTTTTGGTTGAGCAACTTTTGTCTATTGATTCATTCAGTTTGTGTCGTTTGACCAACAAATAAATTTTTGTATTTTCAGTTTTCTTTTTACAATTGAAACAACAACTGCGCGTTCAATAAAAAATTCATAGATATATGTATTTGGGTGTGCACATTTCGTCAATTAATTTTTGTTTCTTACCTTGCGTCGTCTTTCAAAAAATTTAATTTTCTAATGTTTCTTTTCACGAATAAAACAAAAACCGCGCTTTCTATTAAAATGTAAATAATAACAAGTTTGTAGATTTTTTCAGGTGCACAATTTTTGTCTATTCATCTTCTCTCGTACCTTCCATAGTTTTACCGCAAAATAGAGTTCTTTATTTTTCATTATTTTTTGTGCATCAAAACTTTAATTTCTGATTTTTCAAGAAAATTCAAAAAGTTGCTATGATAATCTTGTAGGGTTTTCAAGTAGCAATGTTTGTTTTCTCTTAACTTTTTTCATGTTAGGCGTTGTTTGGCTTAAAATTTTTATTTTCGTTTATTTTTATGAATTTTGAAAATGCCATAACTCTGATAATTTTCCTTTTATCAAAAGAAGTAGTGAAGATAAATTGTTCTACTTCTCAAACACCATAAATCGCTGCACATAGAATTTTTAAATATTAAAAAAAATGGTCTCAAAATTGTTCAAAGTGCTCTTATTTTTTTAATTTGTATCAAAAATAGCTGACTAAGAAATTTGCTGTTGCTTTTTACACCCTAAGCAAGGGCGCCACAGCATAATCCAACCCGAGTAGTTTTTCAAAAGTATCCGGTATACAGACGACAACGAAAATGACGACAGACAGGCAGACACCAACTTAAAATCGGGTTTTTTGGATTCAGGGGGTCTCGAAACGTGGAGATTTCAAGAAATCGGCGATAGTCAGTTTACACATAAAATCAATACCTTCTCATTGAGATGAGAATGTAATATCAAAGCATTCCGATTTCATCGCGAGTTGAAGTGAAAAACAGCAATATATTTTAAGGAGGAATATGAACAACTTTGAAGTCATGTGAGCGTTTGTGATAATATACATAAATAGACTGATATAAAATACATAAGTATTATCGAAAAATTCTTTAGTGTAATGAGATTCAAATATGTGTGAAAATTTTAAAATCAATTGCAAAATGATTGAAGAATTTACAAAATAAAATTAAAAAATGCAGTCCTACCAACCCAGAAAAGTTAAAAAAATATTATTTCAAAAAACTCCTATTAATACCACTTAATACGTAAGTTGTTGTAGTGATATAGATAGTGCTTCTTAATAACAAATAGTTTTTATTTTTCTTCGAAAACATAATATTATGAGTTATTCTGTCGATTGTAAAATTCCAGAGAAACGTGGCAACGTTGCGGAATATATACAGCATCTTGACTTTCGTAGTAATCAGCTGTAGTATTTGAAACGCGTGAAACATGGCATCTGAACAGTTTCGTGAAAAAGGCCGGTTCACGACAAAACGAAAGCTGGAGTGGAAAGAGCATATTCGGGAAGCAAATATGAGGAGAAAAATTGCTGTCAATGAGATTGAATGTGAAAAAATTGAAAAACTAAAAGGTCGCCGAATAGTTGAGCTCTGCATGCTGGCAAAAGAGATGTGGTCTGCATCATGTGACCATCACTTACCATAATTCTAAGTATTGATTTTGTTATAAATTTCAAATCCAAAATTCAACAAAATCTTCTACTTTACTCCAAAATTACATTAGTAGAATTTGTATAGGTATTGGTTTTGTCATAAAATTGAAAATTCAAAATTTAAGTCTTATTTTTGTTATAAATTGCAAATTCAAAATTTGAAGAAAATCCTACTTCATTCCAAAATTATATGCACATAATTTTTATAAGTATTGGTTTCGTTATAAATTTAAAATTCAAAAATTTTAAAAATCTCACTTTATTCCAAAATTATATTTACAGAATTTTTTATCAAGTATTGTTTTTGTCATAAATTTCTAAATATTCCGACTTCATTCCGAATTTATATCTACAGGATTGTTATATATATAAGTATTGTGTTTGTTATAAATTTCAAATTCAAAATTTGAAAAAATCCTACCTCATTCCAAATTTATATTCACACTTCTATAAATATTGTTCTTGTAATAAATTTAGAATTTAAAAATATTCCGCATTTATATTTACAGGATTTTTATAAGTATTCTTTTTTTTATTTCAAATTCAAAATTTGGAAAAAAATCGAATTTATTTGGAATTTGTATACATACTAATGTATATTTTTTGAATTCCGAATTTATATACCCATATAGACACTTTTAAGTATTATGTATTTATATCATGAATTTTAAATTAAAAAAAGTTGCGAATCTTTATTTGTTATGATTTGTTTTCTGTGATTTGTAATTCCGACAATTCAGATTTGAATTACTTCCCGCCAATTTAATTGGCAGCCCTGTTCGAACTTCGGAGCGTCTGCTACAGTCTGCTAATGGTCTGCTGAAAAGCAACCGCAGGCTACAGCGTTGCCACGTTCCATTCATTTTTTTATTGACATGTTTTTTATTCAACATCAAAATTGTTTTATAAATATTAAGCAGTGGTAAGGACCCATTTTTTTATTTTTTCTGGAAGCAAGAAGATTGATTCTTCAATTTGATCACTTTTGTGATTAAATATCTTGGATTTTCGAAAAGAAATCTCCGATTTATATGATTCTGATAGGTTAGGTGCATAACGCACAATGTTCATTTAAAAGCTTATATTTCCAAAAAAACGTGGTAAAAATATCTTATATTTTGCCAAATGACGTGGAATTACTATAGGTTCAACATACTAAAAGGGCATTGAAGAATCCTGGATCCTACTCATCGCATGTTCCTCCTTAATCAAAGAAAAAAATAAATAAGTAAATAAATGATTCGAAAACTGAAAAGCTTCAATGTTTTTTTGTCAAGAGGAAAAAATGCATGAATATATTTCAAATGTGAATACGTATTTCAAAAATTGAAGTGATTCTTTGTTAAGATTTTTAAGTGCTCAGTGGCCTCCCCACTAAAGGAAAATAATTATATATCTAATTTTTGCACTCGGCGTGTGAATTATATTAGAATCAGGAAGGAAAGAGTAAATACATATAAGATTAAGAAATATCACACTTTTAACAAGAGTTTGGACTATTTTTTTATGATTCGCGTTTTGAAATTTTAAAATACAAATACTCATATCTTCGAGAAAAATTGTTGTTCATAACATACCATATTCAAATGGAAAATGATTCTGTTACTTGAGCATGGACTGCCTGCGTGTTTAAAAACGAATTTGTCCTATTATATTTTTCAGCTCTCGAAACACTGTCATTTTCATAAATGCCTCTCTTGAAACTGGGAAGCTTTGAAAATTCATGCTCCTTCAATTTCATTTCTTCCAAAATTCATGCAACTGAAAAATCGAATACCGGATAATCGTACCATGATATTCTGAAGCATTGCATTACAGAACGTTTCTCGCATTGGATTGCGGATCCTGCACGGATGACAGCACCGTGAAGGGGGAACACGTGAAAAAAAAAAAAGTGTCGGTGAGATGAAACAGGGACTGAAAACTTTAACATGGAAAGCTGAAACGAAAATTAAGAGAAACTCAACCAGCCTTAGTATATTGATCCAGTGAATTTGTATAAATATCTGTTCCGATATATGAGGGAGCGATATAAATTGTGTACCGACCGATTTATATACTGCCGTACAAATTGAAAAGATACATAAGTGACATTTTTATGAAAAATGAGTTTTTGGTATTACTGGATTCGTAAGAGAAAGCTGCATCTAACTAGGGTCATATAAGTGATTAATTATTAACCTTTATTGCAAAAAACTATTGTTTAAAACTGAGGAAAGTCGAATAAGTTGAATAATACAACAGAAAAAGATACACAAAGCACTTCGCGTGTCCCAAAATTTATACACGGCATCTAAAACGTCATCATCATACAAATAAAAAAGAACCTAAAGTGCTTTGTGTCTTTTTTACCTTGTAAAAGTGACCGAGTGCGAAGCGTATTTACAAACAAAAAGAATCGCTTGCCCTTGCGTATGTTTTTGCTTTGTAAAATAGCACGAGCACTGATCCGAAATCCAAGGGAAATAAGTCCCGGCTATTTTCAGTACTCTTCGGAAATGTTGGGACTTCGGAGTTGCGGGACGAGCGGCAGCCAGCAAGAGCGGGTGATGATATAATATATGATATATTATACATTTACACGGAGGAAAAAGTCACACTTTTATAGTAGGCTGAGCTCTTAATATTACAGCACGGAACTTCATGTGCGAAATTGGTATGAATTTCTGCCAATATTAGCATCAGGTTAGACACTTTTAGCATTAAATGTCCCATGCCATAAAAGAAACTTTGCCTCACTACGGTTGTAAGAAAACCTATCCTCTTAGAGTATGAGTACTCCTGCAAAAGTGATGTTAGGCCACGCGTACCGGCGCTTGCTGTGAAGCTAGGTTCGTAAGTAGGCGTGGCCTAATATCTCTTTTGTAAGAGTACTCATACTCTAATAGGATGAGCTCTTTACAAATATAGCAAGGCCAAGTTCGAGCTAATTTCGCAAGGGATAACGGCTTTAAAAACATTGAATGAAACCTGCGACAAAAGCATGACTAGTGTTCTTACTTTTATATGCATATTTTTTTCTCCGTGTAGATTGAATGTGTACATTGTTCGCGTGAAATTTATCTTTCTTCTACGATAAAAATATGTATTTGGAATGAATATAGGTACAAATTTATGATTGTAAAATTTCGATTAGTGTCGAAATTCATACGTCTCAGACACTCTCTCAAAATATTTCAAGATATAATAAATTTTCAATGAATTTGATCAAATTTCTTATATAATAAAATATCTCAAGATATGTATAAGTTCTAAAATACTACGTTTTCTGAATGTTGTGTAGCCGCAAATGCATAATGTTCACATTAACAATAAGCGATATTTGTATCGAATTAGTGCGACTAATCTTTTTGCAATTACATATTTACGAAAAGAAAATAATTTAAATCTGAGATGCGTCGATAATTAAAACGTACATACTTGTACAAAAAATATTCAATAATATACTTCGTTATTCATACTTTATATTAAAATAATCAACAATGTGATTTTGAATTCTCAAAAACTTAAAAAAATGGTTTATTGCAATAATAATTTATACCCTTTTTTGTCCCCTTCTGCAAAATTGAAGTTATGTAAAACGGATGACTTTCAAATATTGATTTGGGTGCAATAATTACATTTTATCTACAAAAATGCAGATGCCTTAAAGCAAAATTATTTATTTATAATAATTTAGGTATTATCATTTTATCTAGTAATACAGCCAAACTAGACAAAATTGCCATTTGTTCGAACACCATAATATATATCCTGTTTTTTTTACTTAGATTGTTTCCCACAAGTAAGATATAACAATGTAAGAAACTTTTTTGTAAAGCATCAAAAAAACTGTAATTTTCCCATGGACAATTCAGTAGACATAAGTAGACATAACAGATAAGTTAATTTTCAGAGAGGCCATGTTATCAAAAGATAATTTTTCATAAAAACTAATCTAATTTTTCCTTTTTTTAAATACACACACAAACCTCAAACTCATAAACCTCAAACCCACGAACTTCAAACCCACGAACCTCAAACCCCCAAACCCGTAAGCCCACAAATCTCAAACGCACAAACCTCAAACCTTGAACCTAAAAAAAATATACCTCAAACCCAAAAACCTCAAACCAACAAACCTCAAACCCGCAAATCTCCAAACCCGTAAACCCACAAACCTCAAACGCACAAACCTCAAATACACAAACATAAATCCCTCAAGCCCATGAACCTACAATCCTCAAACTCACAAATCCATAAACCTAAAATCTCAAACCCACAAACATCAAACACATGAACCTAAAACCAAAACTCCACA
>CAKNXH010000767.1:0-27940 GCA_932178445.1 Andricus quercusramuli | reverse complement strand
CTTTAAACACATAAACCTAAAACCACAAACCCACAAACCTCAAATGCACAAACATCAAACCCACAAACCTCAAACCCACATACCCGTAAACCAACAAACCTCAAACCCAAAAACCTCAAAAGCACAAACCCACAAGCAGCAAACCCACAAGCCTGAAACCCTACCTTGGCAAGTTCATATTTTTTTAGGTTAGTTTGTTGCAGAAAACTTCAAAAGTAGCAGTCCTGCATGAAATTATAATTCGTTACGAGTATTTAAAAAAAAAAGTTATTAGAATCGGTCAAAAATTGAGCAGTCAGCAGAATTTTGAAAAAAAAATTGTAAAAAAACTCACTGTGCGCCGCGCCGGATGCAAAGGAAAGATATGAAATTATTTTGCTGGAGTGGGGAGGCCCCTGAGCCTTTGAGAATGATTTTACGAATTTTAATTTTTTTTATACGCTTCCGTATTGATAATTTTATTATGTATCTTTTTCTTCGAATTGAAAAAGTTGTAGCTTTTTTAGTTCTTGAATCATTTACAAAAAAATGTATTTTATCTGCATGAAATATTCCGCGTTTTTTCACTTCAGCTCGCGACGAAACCAGCAATTTTTAATATTTTAAAGTAAAATTTGTGAGAGGTTTGCATTGGCATTTTCTGCGACCGATTATGTTAGCAAAAGTTGAAAATATTCATTTGAAAAAAAAGTTAATAATTTTTTGCCGAGGCGTTTGCACTATTCATGCCCAAACAACTTTGATCGTTTCGGGAGTCAAGCGGATTTTGAGCAAGCAAAAACTGTCATTGAGAAAGTTGGTCATGAAGGTTCAAAGAAGTTTCCAGAAAATTCGTAGCTCAGTTGAGAGAGTAGTTAACAAAGTATTGATGTTTTGATTTTTAGGCGTGATCGATTATCTTCTGCGTATGATGCGCCATGCCGGGCAGAGTGAAGTGAACTCTTCCTTCAAATGAGCATTTTCAACGTTTGCTAACGTCATCGGTCGCAGAAGATGCCAATGCATACATACTTCTCATGGATTTTACTTCAAAATATTGAAAAGTGCCGACTTCGTCGCAAGTTGAAGTGAAAAAAGGCTTAGGGGGGCTCCCCACTCCAGCAAAATAATTCTATATCTCCTTTTTGCATCCGGAGCCTCAATGAATCAAACACAAACAAAATTAGGTCGCGAAGGATTACTATCACTTCCACTGCATTGAAGTTTAAAAATTGCTATATCTAAATCGTCTATTATACCATTCTAAATTCAACCATTTCATTGCCAATCGGAAAATGGAAACTACTTAAATTACTTTAAGTGAATTCAAATCGTTTAGACATCAAATTCAAGCATTTCTAATTTAATCGCACAATTTTGGAATTCTAAAATCAGGACCATTCAAAATTGAAGAAATTATTCAATTGCTCAATGGAAATTTTTTTTTTGTTAATGGGTTTGAAATGTCGACCTTTTTGGAACATTTGTCAAATTCAAAAAAATTCAATATTCAATGCCTGCTTCTGAAATGTGCTCATTTGTAAGGTTTAAATTTGACAAATTATTGTTTGAATTTTTCATTGCTTTGAATTTATTATTGAGGCAATTCTTCAGTAATAAATTTTCTTCAGTTTTAGATGAAGTTCGGATTTGCTTAAGTTCCAAATTTCTGAAGTCTGCATTTTTTAAATTATGTCATATTTCAAACTTTAAATTACTTTTTATTTTGGGAGTTTTTTTTTTTAGAATAATTCAATTGCGAAGGTTTACACTCGAAGAACTTTCTATTTTGAAAGGTGAAAATGAAGGTGAATTTCTACTGTGATTTTAGAAAAGTTTGTCCAATAAATAATATATCAATAATAACTTTGGTGATTTTAATACTATGCAGATGTATTTTCTAATTAATCGCGAGAAGACGCAATTTTCTAAGAAATATTTTTTGAAACAAAAATTCGTCAAAAACCTTAAATTCGTAATCAACTAGCCTGGTATCAATCTCTCTATACATCTCACAATATGTGGATGAACCTTCCAGCTTTCCAACAGAAGAATAATTAATCTATGACAGGTTAAATCGAAAGCTTTTTGGTAGTTAATCCAGGCCATCGACAGCATTGACAGGCAGGGCCGGCTTATTCATTAGGCAGAGTAGGCAACTGCCTAGGGGCCCCGTATCGACTAGGGGCCCGTGCACGCTCTAAGAAAGAAAAAAACGTTTTATCGAATGAAAAGTTTTTCTGAAAATTTACATGGAATTCCTCGAAAACGTATTCATTAAGACCATTCCAAAAAAGCCAACAATAATCGATGATTATCAATGACGATTAATGATCAATAATCATGATTAATCATCATTAATTGCAATCTCGATTGCAATTAAAAAATTTTGTTTTCCATGGAAACTTAAAATTTTTCTTAATACACTTCGAATTTTTTTAGTAACAAATATTTCGAAACAGAAAACCAGAAGAATATTTTCGTTTTGTAATTTCAAAAAATTGTGAGCATTTACCATTCGAAAAATATCAAATTATAATTAAGAATGATTCTTAATAAATGAATTCTACATTTATTGTATGGTTTGTTTGCTCATTTCACCTGCCTATAGTCTAAATCCGATAAAAATGTGAAATATTTGGTTTCCAAACGATTTTTTTTCGAATAAGATAGGAAAAATTCCTATGTTGACATAGTCAAAATCCATATGCTAATATAGGTATTCCCCCTACGGTAAAATAGGAAAAATGCCTCTTTTTCCGTACAGGATTCCTGGAGTCGATCATCTGGAAGTTACTCACATCCCTTCATCAACTTGGAGGGACGTGATTGCATTGCCTAGGGGCCCGGACAGGGTTAATTTGGCTCTGTTGACAGGCAGCGTTAGTGAGCTGCTGCGTCTTTGCATAATCACCTGTTTATCAGCAGGTTCTCTCAGTAGTATAACAATTCTGTCGTTCAGGACAGCTGTAAAGATCAGGGGTACAGAGAAGTTATTGGCATGTATTTTTCTTGGTTGAACAATTTGCCTTTCTTGATAGAAGTACAGTCCATCCTAACACCATCTGGTCCTGCAGCAGAAAAGTTTTTCGTGCTCCTAAGCGCTTCCTCAACCTCTTCCGCAGTGCTTGATGGACATTCCTCCTCAGATGTTATGATTTCACCGCAAAGCTCCTTGAAGCAGATGATTTTCTCAGTGGCTTGATTCAATTTTTCGTGATGGAGTCTTGTGAACTTCTTGCAGAAAAATCTCTACCTCGTCGGGCTTGTGATTTCATACTACCTGAAATTTTCATTTGAACTTGATTGAGCCCCACCGTGAGACCGATTTTACATATATTTCCCAAATCCACGCCTTTAGATTGTGTCTCTATAATTTCAGAATTAGTGGTTATAATAACAGACTTAGTTTTCGATCCAATGTAGAAATATTTCTTAAATTGAATATTGATTCGTAATAAAATTATTAAATGCTATCAATTACTTAAAGCGAAAAAATCCAGACGTAAAGTAGAACTTTTATAATTATACTGCCGTACAAACTAAAAAGGTACATGAGTCCAATCTCACTCGAAATGAGAAAATCGAGAAAAGCTGTTTGCCCAAAGAACTCTAACATCGAATAATATTTTGAGTAATCTATATACACTATTAGGGTAAAAATACGGTGCTCTTTCATATTTTGCAAAAAAAAAATTGATTTTTCAAACAATTTCTGTTAGAAAATGGACTTGCGTATTTTTAATAGTCGCGAAAAGTCGAAAATACAAGGCAAAAAGAACAAAAAGTCACTTGCGGACAGTGCCTTTATCGCATAGATCGAGCGCGGCCTCGAAATCCAACAGCAAAACCTACGTAAGGGACACTATTTAGCGCTGCCGGTGACTTGCGTCCTATGGTCGAAATCGACAGGGGGCCTGACTGACTTGCGTTCTCGCCCTCCGTTCCTTCTTTCCTTCTCCACTCGCCGCTTCAATCATTTTCCTTCACCTCTTATTTCCCTAATTTTCCCTTCGCACTTTTCACAGGCTTGGGACTGGCAGCGTTCTCGACTACAGTATTTTATACTTTGATGCTGCTGTGTTTAAAAAAAATATATAATACTTTTGTTACTTTGAAAAAATGTCAATCGTTTTTTTTTTTGTTAATAACCATTTTTAGGACCAAATATGGATATTTGATATAGCTTTCGTTTTTAAACTTGTTTTTAAAATTAGATATAAAACAACAACTTTGTCTCTTATAGATTTTCTTTTGATTCAAATAATTCGTTAATTACGGCCTTATAAACAATTAACTACAAAATAATAATATCTAATAATATAACAAAATATATAATTTTTCAGTTTCTGGGATTCATATGAATCACTTTTAAACTGGATTGATTTGTATGCGTATGAAGAGATCAGATTCGGTAAATCCACGATTTTGTTGATAACAATTGTTATTGACAAAGGTACGATGTTTTCAGAGTGGTGACAAAGAGAAAGATTAGAAGGAAGCTACCAGATATATAACTGAAAGAAATCTAAAATCTTAATTCGGACAGACCAAAGATTATTTTGCAAATAATTCTTTATAAGGCCATAGTTAGCAACTGATTTGAATTAGAATAAAATCTATAGAAGACAAAGTTTTTGTTTTGCATCTATAATTTTGAAAACACGTTTAAAAACGAAAGAAGTTAAAAAAATTACACACTTCGTTTTTGAAAAAGGACCAGTTTTAACACTTATATATTAACAAAAGTTTTTGCTCCGTCGGAAAATGTTCTTTTCTCCTCGCAGAGCAAGTGCCCTGAAAAATGATTTACATTTTTTTCGAAATTTTTGAGTCCAATAGTTGCCGAGATATGCAGCCGCAAATATGTCAACTATTTTGGTACAAATTGAATTGTTTATAACGCTTTCACATGAAAACGGGTCCTTGTATAAAAAATGTTTTAGGACATAAAAGTTTTGTTTTACCATGAACTTTCCGAAAATAATTTTATAAAATTCTTATCGTAAAAAATAATGTAATTTTTTTCAAAGTTGTTGCATCAGGATTCGAAAAAGTAGCCTTGATATTCATAATCAGGGGAATTTGCGGACTTTTTAAGCCAAAATTATTGCGTTACACTTTTAGTGCATACATAAGTGTTACTGGCTACTCGATTATAAGAAGAAGTTACTATGATTATATTCCCAGGTGGAAATATTATGTATAGTTTATATATAATGTTAAGTGAAATACAAAGTGAACCTTGGCAAGTTCATATTTTTTTAGGTTAGTTTGTTGCAGACAAATAAAAAAGTAGCAGTCCGACATGAAATTATAATTCGTTACGAGTATTTTTTAAAAAAATTTATTAGAATCGGTCAAAAATTAAGCAGTCAGCAGAATTTTGAAAAAAAAAATTGTAAAAAAACTCACTGTGCGACGCCTCAATTTCGGATTTGTTCACTTGCAAAGTTTCTGGATTACAAATAACCGTATGTACAGATGAAAATATCAAATATCAAATGTCTGTAAATAAATAAATCTGTTGAATTTCCCATTCGAAAGTACTTTTTTCAAACGTTTTTTTTAGAATATGTAATTCAATTCGAAAGGCTTAAAATATATTTTTTTTTCAATTCAAACGCCTAAATGAAGGTGAACTTATTGTTTAATTGTAGGAAAATTTGTCCCATCATTTTTTATGGTGAATCATAATTTTTACGTTCTTATTCTAATGTGAAGGTATTAGTTTTATGTAAAATTTGACTTTGCCGGTTTTCATTAAATCTCCACGTTTTGAGACCTCCTGAGTCAGAAAAAAACGATTATCCCGAAGGTGTCCGTCTGTCTATCTATCGGTCTGTCTGGCTGTCTGTCTTTAGTATCTTGTAGGCACGATAACTTTTAAAAGATTGATTAGAATGGATTGATGCTAAGGTAGAGATAGAGGAAGTCCGAAGTATAGGAAGGGAAGAGCGAAGAGTTGAGAGAATGGTATTAATAAAACTAAAGAAATGGGAACATAAGAGGGAAGTGATGACGAAGAAGAGGGTGTTATATGGTAGCTCGGAGAGAATAGAGGATGATTTGACATGGGTAGAAAGGAACATGCAGTATAAATTAAGGAAAATAGCGGAAGAGGAAAGAAAAAAGGGAAAAAGAACATGGGTTAAGTATGGGAGAATACAGATAGAAGGTGTATGGTGGAATTGGGACGAGGACAGGGAAGAGTTAGTAAAAAATGAGGTATCGGGAAACTAGAAGAGAAAGGAACGGGAGGTAAAGAAATAAGAAATAGTGAGAAACAAAAAGAGACGAGAGACGAAATTAGGGAAGATTGGAGGATATGCTACTGGAATATAGCAGGCTTAGAAAGAAAGGATAGGGATTTTATGAGAAATTTGACACAATGGGATGTAGTAGTAATGATGGAGACGTGGCTAGATGAAAAGGGATGGAAAAGAGTAAGAGGAAGATTACCAAGAGGTTACAAATGGCAGGTTCAAAATGCAAAGAGGAAGAATAAAAAGGGCAGAGCAATGGGTGGAATGGTGATGGGAGTAAGGAACGAATGTATAACAGAGAATGATAAAAAAGAGTTGAAAGAGCATAGAGAAGGATTAATAGTAGAAGAGATAAATGTGGGAGGAGAGAGGTGGAAGATAGTGGGGGTTTATGTGAACGGTGATATGCAGGAGCAATCAGAGGAGATAAGAGAACTGATGGAAGAAAATAAGCAAGAGAGTAGGCTGATAATAGGAGGTGATTTTAATTCGAGAACAGGAGATAGAGGAGGAATGGAATGGGATGGAGAGCGAGGAAGAAAATCCAAAGACAAGATACTAAATGGGGAGGGAAAGAAGTTGTTGAAGAGCCTAGGGGAGATGGGATGGTTTATCCTAAACGGTAGTATAGAGGGGGATGAGGAAGGGGAATATACACGTTCAGGAGGAAAGAAGGGAACGGTAATTGATTATGTGGTAGTGGACGACGAAGTAAGAGAGAAGGTTAAGAAACTAGAGGTGGGGAACTATGTAGATTCGGATCACTTTCCCATAATAGTGACGGTAGAGGGAGAAATGAGTAATAACAAAAAGGCTAAAAAGGAAGCAAAAGTAAAAAGAGCAGGAAGAGGGGATTGGTCAATGGAAGGTAAAGAACAGTTCAAAGAAAAAGTCAGGAATATCAAAATGGGGGAAGGAAATGTAAACGAGGAAATGGAAATAATGATAGGAGAATTAAAAGGAGCATTAGAGTGCACAAGCAAAAAAGAAGTTAGTGAAGGAGGGAATAGAAGTGGATGGGATGAGGATTGTCAACAGAAGAAGAAGGAAGTGAGAAGGGTATTAAGAAAATGGAGAAAAGGGCAAGTAGTGGAGAAGAATATAGGAGAAAAAAGAAGGAGTATACTGAGTTGTGTGATAAAAAAAAAGAGGAGGAAAATAAAAGGTTTGAAGAAGAAGCGGAGAAGGCTAGGACAGAAGAAGAGGTTTGGAAGGTGGTAAATAAAGAGAGAAGAAGAAGAAAAAGAGTAAATCAGGATATTGAGATGATAGAATGGAAAAAATATTTTATGGAATTACTAGAAGGGGTAGAGTTCAAGAGAGGAGATAGTCAAGGTATTAGGGATGATGAAAGATGAAAAGGCACCTGGTATATATGAGATTCCAAATGAAGTATGGAAATACGGGGGAACAGAATTAAAGGAATGGGCATGGATAATGTGCAATAGAGTATGGAGAGGAGAGGGGTGGCCAGAGTTATGGAAAGAAGGAGTAGTGATACCAATAGTGAAGAAAGGCAAAGGGGAGGAGGTTAAAGATTATAGAGGAGTGACACTCATGCCAACACTGTATAAAGTATATGTGACTGTTTTATCGGAGAGGTTAAAAAAAGAAGTTTTGGAGAAAAAGATAGAGCCACCGAATCAGACAGGGTTTAGAAAAGGGATGGGGGTAATGGACAATATATATGTTCTGAACTACTTAGTAAATAAGAGGATTAAAAGGGAGAAAGGGGCAATGATAGCAGTGTTCGTGGACTTGAAGGCGGCGTTTGACTCATTAGACCGAGGCGAGATAGAGAAAGTTATGGTGAAAAAGGGGATAAGAGAGGGATTAATAAAGAGAGTATCGGAAATTTTTAGAGAGACAAAAAGCAAGGTAAAGGTAGGAGAGCAAGTGAGAGATAGTTTCTGGTTGGTGAGAGGGGTAAGGCAAGGATGTCATCTGAGCCCACTTTTATTTAATATATTAATATCAGACTTGGAAGAAGAAATGAAGAGAAAAGGGTGGGGAATAGTTAGGATAGGGAACGAAAAGATATATACACTGGCATACGCAGACGATATAGTGTTGATGGCAGAGGATGAAGAGGGGATGGCGGGCTTAATTACGGGATTAGAGAAATACTTAGTTGGAAAAAAGTTGAATTTAAATGTAGAAAAGACAAAGATAATGAGGTTTAGAAAAGGAGGGGGAAGAAAGAAAGAATGGGCGGGGAGATGGAAGGGGAAAAAATTAGAAGAAGTAAATGAGTTTAAGTATTTGGGATATACCTTGCAAGCAAATGGAGATCATAGAGCTCATATAAGAGAAAGGATAAAAAAAGCAGCAGGGGTAATGAAACAGATATGGGGAATAGGAAAAAGAAGATTTTAAAAAAATTGGAGAAGGAGAATGTGGTTATTTGATACGCTGGTATGGCCGGTATTAGGTTATGGAGCAGAGATATGGGGATGGAAAGAAAGGAAAGAAATTGAAAGTTTACAAGAAAGGTATATAAGGTGGACGTTAGGGGTAGACTGGAGGACGCCGGGATATATGGTGAGAGAAGAAGCGCAAAGGGATAAATTAAGTACTAGAGCGGGAAAGAGGGCATGGAATTTTGAGACGAAGCTGAGGGAGGGAAAGGGAGGGGAGTTGGCGAGAAAGTGTTTGATGGAGGTAGAAGAAAGGAGAGGGAGGGCGATTGAATTAACGAGATGGGAGGAGGAAAGGAGAGAGTTCTTTCAGGCTAGAGATATAGAAGACGGGACTGGAGTCAACTATGAAGAAGTGGAAAAAAGGGAGAGAGAAAGACAATTAATAGAAAGATGGGGGATGATTGAGGAATCAAAATATAATATATGGTATAAGATGATAAAAAAGGAAGGAGTACCAAAGTATTTAGAAAAGGGATGGGGAGAGAAAAGATTGACAAGAATAGCAAGATTTAGATTGGGAAACGAGGTAAGGGCAAGTATGTATTGGGAAAAGAAAGATAACAGGAAGTGCAGAATATGTGAATGGGAAGAGGAAACATGGGAGCATGTATGGGAAGGATGTAGGAGAGGAATGGAAGATAAAGGAAGCTGGCAAGAGAATGTAGTAAGGATTTTAGGGGAGGATGGTTTGGGGGAAGAGTGGATGAAGGAGTTAGAGTATGCTAGGGGAGCAACTGAAAAAGAATGAAAGAATGGATGCAAAAAATGGCAAAATGGAGGTACAAGAGAAGTGAAAAAAAAAGGAAACGGAAGTCGCCCAAATTAAATTATAAGCGTAAAGAATTGTAAGTAATGATTATGTAATAGCATAAGTAAACTAAGATGCGTTTGCGTTACCGCTCTCTCTCTCTCTCTCTCTCTCTCTCTCTCGCTTGCACTCTCGCTTTCGATCACTCGCTCACTCGTTCGCTGACACGTCCCAAATTGCGCTATCGTTAACAATAGAATTAAGGCGTTAGATATAAGATTTTATGTAAATAGGTGTAAATAATTGTAAATAGTAAGGATAAGCTTTTATAAAACATGTAGAAGGAAGTGTTGTAAGAAATGGAAGCCATGTAAACCCTTAGGGGACACATTATGAATAAAGAAGAAGAAGGAACGAGTTCGTTAACGAGCTATTTTGGATTAAAATTCAAAAAGTGAGAATATTTTGATAATTTTTGAGACCACTTTTTTGGCAATTTGAAAATTCTATGCACGGGTATTAGTAGTACGCAAAAAGACGAACAAAATAACCTCATGACTTTTCCTGATAACAAACAAAAATTACCGGAGTTGTAGCATTTTCAAAATTCCAAAAAGCAAACGAAAAAGAACATTTTAAGCCAAAAAACGCACGATATGAAAAAAAGTCCAGAGGAGAAAAACGTTGCTTTTTGAACATCCTACAATATTTTCATAAGAACTTTTCAAATTTTCAAAAAAATCGAAAATTCAAATTTTCATCGCACAAAAAAATAATGAAAAATCGAAAATTCCATTTTGCTGTCAAACAAGACAAGATACGATAAAAGACGAATCGAACAAAATTATACACCTGCGAAAGATCTACAAATTTATTTCCATTCACTTTTTGATATGACGCGTAGTTTTTGTTTTATTCGTAAAGAACAGCATTACTGAAAAAAATTAGCATTGAATCAAGAAAATATGGGTCTAAATACGGACAATCCAATATTTTTTTGATCCAAAAATATTTTTCTTATTTCAAGAAAATGTACTTGAATTAAGAAAGTTGATTTTTATCATTCAAGTTATCCATCATGTTTCGATAAGATGCGTAGTTTTTGTTTTATTCGTGAAAATAACATTGACAGCAAAAAAATTAAATTTTTGGAAAAAACGATGCAAGGTACGAAAGAAGATGAATGTACAAAAATTGTGCATTCAAAAAATATTAACAGATTTATAATCAATTTTCGTTGTGAGATTATACTCAAAATGAAAAAAAGTAACTTTCCTGAAAAACGGCACAAGCTAAAATAACTTTTTAACTAATAAAATTTGCAACCTAAATTATAACATTATTCTTTATTTCAAATCAAATACAAATTTGAAACACAAAGTGCGCGACCAACGTATTTCGGAGCACGATGCGCGACTAACAAATCGCGCGCCGTCAGTGCGCGCTCAAACTTTTTGTTTCTATCATACAAAGCACAGAATATCGAGCGTGAAGCTGGACTGTCTGGATAAGAGTGTGTTCCTTAAAGTAGATAGAATCTTAATTAAATAAAGATCCTTTTCAGTATAAAATAAAAACAAATTTAACAATCACTTCATATTTAGAGGTTTTGATAATTTTATAATATTTGCAAATAAACTTTTTCTATTCATTGAAGTCAAACACAAAGTTCAAAAATCTAGAGAAACCGAGCGTAAAGCGTGATGTAAATACGTCCGAGCGCGTAGCGCAATGTGAATATATAATAGATCCCGAAGCGCGAGATAAATATATGATCGAGCGCGATTCCCTGGATTTGGAATGATCTATTTTTGATAATTATAATCGGAAAATGTTTCACACTGTAAAAATAAAGTATTATTTCAGGGCTAGTTTCAGGCATTACAATAGGACTCAGAAGAAACAGTCTCGAGTGGTACTAAAATGAGACTACTGGTGGGATCCCAGAATCCCTTTTTTTGCATTAAAAATAACAGCATGAAGTTATCCTGTTCAAAAACAGGAGACGAAAGAAATGATACCGTAAAAAAAGAGATCTCGAGTTCTTACAGTGCACTTTTAAGGTTTTGGAATTGTCCTCGTTTGAAATTTTAATCTGAAATCATTCTATGTCGAAATTTTCGAATTTAAAAGTTTGAATTTGTTCAAAAATTGTTTTAATTTAAAATTATGAAATTTTCAACGCTTTCATTCGGAAGTTAAACAAATTCAATTCCTCTTAATTCTATTCAAAATATTGTCCCTTTTTCAAAATTTAAACGATCTAAAATATGTTGAATTAGAACATTTCCAATTAAAAATCATTTCACACATTCTTCCTAAATTTCAAACTGTTGCAATTTTAAATAATGAAGAACAAACGATGTCCTAGCTGGGGTTCTCCGCCTGTGAATGCTGAAAAAGGGAAGAAAGTGGGAATCTGATATGTGATGAAAATTTGTTTACTTGATTCACCTTCATAATCTGTTGGTGATTCACTGTCACTCCAATCGTGCGAATCGTCATTTTCCTGTAGATTGATGACAATAGAATCCACACGTTGATGATCGCTGTACCGATCATAGGATTCATCCATATGTTTTTCAATCCCTCTATATTGTCTGTATAGTCCAAGCTTCGACTGGCAAGGAAATTATAAAGAAGCTGTGAAAACTACCTCCCACGATTTTTTGCTTTGAGAAAGTTTTCCCTTTTTTTGCGAATTGGCACCTGGCAATCCTAATCTTCTCAACTCGGGTACAGTATTTACTTCCTGCTTATTGGCATAATAAATTTCCTAGTTTATTATAGGCAAACCTTCTCAAATCTACATGGATGTACATACAATTCCGTAATCCCAAAAAGGGCATGTTCGAAGGTTAAATTCTACAAGGATAGGATGGAAGTGCGAAGGTTGCGGGCAAGACAGCTAGGCGAAATGTGCAATTTAATGCAAGTCAGCTTTCAAAATGGACACCTTAACTATCTCGTGAAATATTTATTTTAGAGAAGTTTGAATACAAAAAGTATGGAAAAATTTCTATGAGATGTGCAAGTCTTCTCTATAGTAATATAGTAATATATTAAATTTTTCAATCAAACAGATGAATTTCTAACCAAGTACATTAAATTCCTATCAACAAGGATACATTTCCGGAAGAAATGGAGTACTTAAATTTTCCGTTTAACAAATTACTTGTTACTGAAAAACAGTACTTTTCAATTGAAGCAATGAAATTTGAACTAAAAAGATTAATTAATATATATTAATAAATTAAAAATAAATTTTTTTACAGAAATTCGAAAGAATTTAGAGAATACAGAAAAATTCAAAAGGTTTCAGAGAATTTGAAAGAGTTCATCAGAGAAATTAAAAGAAATCAGACAATTGAGAAGAATTCGGTAGGATTCGGAGAATAGCGGAAGAATTCAGAGAATTAAGAAGAATTCAAAGAATTGAGAAGAATTTAGAGAATTCAGAAGAATTCGCAGAGTGCAAAAGAATTCACAAACTTCAAAAGCATTTACACAATTTAAAAAAAAATAGAGAATTTCAAAAAGATTCAGAGAATACAAAAGAATTTATAGAATTCGTAAGATTTCAGAGAATTTGAAAGAGTTCAGAGAATTCAAAAGAATTCAGATAATTGAGAAGAATTCAGAAAATTCATAGAATTTAGTAGATTTCAGAGAATACAGAAGACTTGGAGAAATTCAAAATAATTTATGGTGTATTGTGGAGGTTTCAAGAGAATTTCAAAAAACTTCAAAATAATTCAAAGAGTCACAAGTGAATTCTAAGAATTCGTTTGAATTCTACAGAATTAGAAACACTCGAAGGAAGTTAAAATAATTCAACGTGTATTCTGAAGAAAAAAATATTTTCTAATATTTAATATCTGGTCGCTCAGTTGCCGTGTGAAGTTGCACCATTGATATTCACAACCTCATGCAAATTTAAAATGACTCTTTGTTTCTCATTAATTTTTTTGTTATCATACGACATTATAATTGGATGTGAAATAAATTAACTGTTAATAGGAATATGAATGAAAAAATGGTTAAATGAATAATTTGAATCGATTACAATTTTTCTTTGCGCAGTATTTGATTTTTTTGCGTTTCGGACTATTTTAGAACTTTCAATCTTGAAATCAAATGTCATTTTCAATAAGCATTTGAAATTTGCATGCACGGAACTTTGAATTTTATCGCGTATTGCGACACTTTTTCTAATAAACACATTTTTTAAAACTTCTCTATAACGTTTTGCTTTTTAGGTGTTTTAGACTACTTCACGACGATTAAGAAATATATCAAATTAAATTTTTTCTGACCATTCACAATTTATCAGCCCCTGACTAGAAATGTTCACCAAAAAGAACCCCACTAGCGACCTACCAGTCCCCAACTAGGAACATTCCCTACAAAATTTCTGCGACTAGCCCCTGACTAGTGCCCGTCTTTTAATAGGGCTAAGTGGGGCTATTTCCACACGCGAACCTAAATTTTTTAGTCAAGAAATTTATTCTCAGCGAAAATAAAACGAATTTTCAACAAAATAGGTCAATTTGTAAGCAAAGAAATTAATTTTTAAGTAAAGTAAACAGTAAAAAAAATGGATAATTTTTGTTGCAGAGCATTTTGCTCAAACGATCATTCGACTCTCCAGATCATAATGATCTGTCTATTTGGATAATTTTCTTCTGTTTTCACGGTCATTTTTCAGACTAAACAAAATTTCCACCAATTTTCGGCGTGGATGTTATAACCACATAACCTGAAAATGTCATCTAACCACACGCAAGTCACAACTCACTTAACAGATGATATATTTCAACATCAGATTTCGCTAATGTTTCAACTTTTCAAGTACGCTGCACGATCAAAAACCATACAAGATAGTGTATTAGCTAAAGAACTCCAAGAACGTCGGCCAAATTGAAGTGACTTGATACATGACCCCGAATCAGATCATTATGATCTCAAAAATCGATCATTCATACCGGCCGATCAAAATGCTTTTGATTTCGGTATCATTTCTGTTGCATATCAAAATGATATTGATTTCGGTATCATTTTGAACATTTTTTTTGTGTAATCAACAAAAAAAAATACATTTTTTTGTTGTTAAAATTAAGGTTTAAAAAGTTAATTTGGAAGAACAAAGTTTCCAGAAAATAGTTCCATTTCGAACAAGCAAAAACCGGGTTTTACCTGCAATTATGGATCATCAGAAAAAAATGATTTTGAACGAAGGAGTTCCACTTTCAAGTGAGTTGAAAATGTATTCTTTATGCATGTAAATGTTGAGAAAAAGTATTGAAAGTAGGGTGTCGGATAATTGAACACGCGGCGATACAGATTTTGTCAATAGGAAAAAAAGCTGCGAATTTCAAAGAATTGTAATTACATGAAAATAAGTGTTTCATTCATATTGCATTTACTGGAATTTTCTCGCTATAATTTAGAAACTTCTGTAAATCTTGTGCAAGGTTTTCAAGTCATATAATATTTCCGGTTGAATCCACAACAAAGTCTTTGAAAATGAACCGAGTTTTTTCATTATAGAAAGAATATTTAGTACGTGCATACCGCGCACAAGTTATACTTTTTCAAAAAACAAAAATGGTTAATAACTAATCTTTCGCTAAGTCAGATCCAGATATTTAGAATATTTGTTTTGAATAAACATTTTTCTTCAAAAATATATCATTATTAAGAACTATGCAAAGTAATGAATATCAGTGCCATAAGGGCAGAGTTGATACGTATTATCTGTGCGCTGTACAGCCCTGAACTAAGGACCCAGAAGCTGCGTGCTACTGGTCTTCAAAGCCCACGCGGGTCTTTGAATGTACCGCTGCACTTCGATGAAGCAGACACCTCTATTGCTTCATTTTTGATCAAATGTTTTTACATCACTAAATTAACAGAAAATATATTTTTTTTCTCGAATTTTGTTCGTTATCGTAGGTGCAGTAGTACGGGAGATAATTTTTTCACTTGTATACTACTTTATAGCCATGTTTATGCCTTCACAAGATTTCACTTTCACTTCGTTTACCGCGAGAAATGATCAAATTTTTATTATAATAAGGAGGAATAAAGTCTGAGGATTTTGGCTCTTCCCTCCGATGTTGTCAAAAGTGTCGGAGTTGCACAGAAACTAATAGTTTTGTCAAGCGCGGCTTCTCCTATCGACCATCTCTTTCTACATTTTCGTCTGCTCCCTCGGAATTTCTGAGATACCTACAGACGAAACTTTTTCCCATCAACAATTCACAAAATTGTATTGACTTCGATACCACTACAAAACACGTAAGTGTAGTTTGATTTCACTTAAATATAAATTAAAACTAAATTTGGATATTTTCCAGTGCCAGTCAGCCATTTTCAAAGTTGCTTATCCAACATCCTTGAAAATAATTTCGTTTGCTTACTTACAAGACAAGAAATATCTTCATTCCCTTATTATTATTGCTTGTTCTATTTATATAGCTGTTCCCGTGCAGAAATTTCCCCAGTTGGCCCTACTACAACAAGGTTTCTGGTCGGATCCCGGCCGGGCTACCCCTGGTTGGGTTTCATGGCCGGGAACCGGTCGGGAGCCGACCAGGCCACATTTATCTCGAATCACGTAGTCGGGAGCTGGCCGGTTACTGGCCGGGCCAACCCTGGTTATATTTCATGGTCGGGAGCCGACCGGGCACTGGTCAAGATACTTTTTTTTGTAGAAATTACACATTTTTTAAGAGCCGTGAAATCATCAAAGACGTACGGGATTCTAGATGAATTATTATTTGGAAAGTATGATTTGAACATTTATTAGATCAGTAAAACAGAAATTAGGTTTTTTAACTTCTTAAACAAAAAATTTAATTCTTTCTAACGTTTTACCTTTTTAAATAAATCTGTTATCGATTCTGCAATGTGCAACAGCAGAATTGTTACAATTTTCACCATTTTCTCTATTTTCAGACAACTTTTAGTCTGTACACTTTCAAATTTACCGCCATGTCTGACGCCCTCTGCGCCTGGCGTCGGCGTAGACACTTGTAAGTTTCAGTTTCGCACCTCGAACGAGAATGCACGTTCGACTCATGTCGCGTCTTCCCCTCAAAGTTGGCAAATAAAACCGTTATTGAAATCAACCTTATTTCAGTGATTAGCTTGAAAATCCCACTCACTGCGCGAATAATTATAATTTTACATTAAAGTATAGTGTTGTGTAATCTTTGTTTCCTTTCTTCCTTCCTAACCTCAAACCACACGTGATTTCCAAAATACAACAATTGCTAGGAGATTGTTAGCATCAGTAATTTAAAATCTACTCTAATTTCCTCGCGAGAATTTGTTTACTTCATTTTACAATTAGAGTTCACCCTATTCTGTACGATGAGCCTCAAAAGACAAATCAGTTATCAATTTCTCGCCTGAAGCAAAACATTTTTCAACCGTTCTGTGGCCGGGTTACCCGGCCGGAACCCGGCCGGTATTGAAGCCGAGATCCGACCAGTTCACCGTGACGTTTTTAGCCGGATCCCGGCCAGATTCCCCGGCCAGCGCCCGGGTTCAATAAAGAATGATATATTTTTCACCAATTTTGCAATGTGTTCAGATAAAAAAATAATTTATTCCAAATATTACCAGATTATACCGTTAAGCCATTTCCCTTTCGGGGTAGGCGTGACTTGCTCGGTTGGAAAAAAAGTAAATATGTATATAGGTATAAAGTAGGTCGGTAAATGGTATAAGGTAGATAGGTATCTAGGTGTTAGGTATAGGTGTTTTAGATTGATCTGGAATTCTCTTATTATTTATTCAAATGACACGTTCATTCCGCAACACTACTCCGACCCAGGTTGCTGATCAATCCCTCTAGCGATCACGCCAAGTAAGGAGCCTCGCAAAATTGTTATGTACGTTTCCCCACTTGGGCCCATTAGTATCCAAGGTCTTTCTTTCAGGCATAATTCACTCTATTGTCACTCTGTTTACAAACTATTTGTCGCCACACTTTCCTGTCCTGGCATACTACTTTAGCTTCCTTCACTTCCATGCATTTTTTCATGCGAGCTATTGTGTTTCTACATATGGCTTCTTATGTCTCTTCGGATTAATGTCTCATTTACAGATTCTAGCCATTCTTTCGGCAGTCTGCAATAGACTAATTATATGAGTGAATATTGATTTGTATTATCGTTAGACAACAGTAATATAAATAAAGCGTTTTTACTACGAAGAAGGCAAAAGCAGGAAACAAATCGTCCAGCAGAAGCTTAAATAGAGCTGAGCGCAATAGAAAATAAAACATATTAGCAATATAGATTAGATTTTACTTTTCCTGTGATATTTCGCATTACTCCGTTGTGAAAATAATAAATGAGAATATATTTTTTTCTTGCAACTGTTCAATTTCCGAACTGTTTTATTCTAAATGAATAGAGTATACATTTCAGTGAGTTTAGAATTCAAAAAAAAGTCCGCATTATTGCTCTAAAGACACTTTTTATATATCTTTAATCGAGAAGATAGTCATCTATACACTATTGAATTTCATACTGATCATGCAAAATGAAAAAAGAACCTTCCTTGCTCTTCGTTTAATGAAATATTATTCATTCAATTAAACTTATGGACTTATTTGTCTTAATATTTTTTGCGAACTGCGCGCATGCTCAAAAATATTGACCAAGCTAAAAAATGCGTTTCTACATGTATTTAGAATGTAGGGGGAAAGTTGGAAATATGTGCCTTAAGGTTTGTTTCAGAATTTCGTCGTTGTTGAGAAAATGACAGCGTGTCGCTCAACGTCAAACCCAAGTGGCCAGGGACCTCCCTCTATCAAGCCCGCGTGGAGCGCTATATCACTTGTTCAATCTATCATTTGGGGTCACTGGTAGAATCAGTAGCGCTGTTATAGTTTCATCACTTACTGGTTCGTCAAGTCAAAGTGAAAAAACCGCTGGTTCACCAGTGATAATTCAGAATACTGATTCAACCAGTGACAATTTCACTGGTTCAATTTAAAACAGCAGCTTATTGCAAGTTTATAATATGCGCGCTTAAGTAGCATAACGTTTTTCGTACTATGAACAAGGTGGTAAGGTGGTAAGGTCCGGCTGCCTTGTAAATAAGGCTATTCTCACCGGGTTATCGGGTTTCGGAGTTATGGGGTTATTGAAGAATGTGGGCTTAAGGCTCAAGAAGCATGCATGGCTCGAACATACTGTGTTCCACGGCTTCAACGCGCAGACGTCTCTTTTTTACCGGCCTTGGGGTTTGGGGTTATGGCATTTGTAATGGGGTTAAGGGCTTATGGGTTTGAGGGGCTATGGTGTTATGGTGTTATTAGGATATTGAGTGGTCAATGGATAGAGGGTTTATTGGGGGTTTGGGCCTATTTTTTTAAATTATGTAAAATCCTGACGTGATGGGGTTGAATGGACCCCAAATTTGGATTCAGCGACCCCGGAAACATATGATAGACATATTCAGACTCCAGGGGTAATTTTTTTGATTTTTTCTCGTGGAGCTGTGTAATCAATTACTTGCTGGAATGGAAGCTTCTAATGTGTCCCCTAAGGGTTTACATTGTTCTTGTATCTCTTCCCTATTCCTTCACACACCCCCCACACACTTACTTGGTGGTGGGAGGGGGACCTACAGTTTAAGGTGGGTTCCGAACCACCAAGAGCAACAGCCTTAAGTACTTAGAGAACCTTTTTCTCTAGAGGTACCGGTCCCACGACTCTCCGGAGATGAACAACTCCCTTGCTAGGCAAGTGTTCACCGCCTGGGCCACCGAGACTCTTCCAGAGTGCGAGGCGGGAATCGAACCCGCAAGCCGACGGAGTGGGTCCAAAGCCTATGCCTTAACCCCCACGACCATCGTCCCACTCTGTGTAATCAATTACTTTGTAAGTCTTTTCTGGGTGCTTTTGGGTTCTTTTTGGTCCGTTGCAACGTGTTTCAAAGCACAATGCAGTCTGATCAGTCTTTCAAAAGTAATCCGGTATACAGACGACCACTTCAACAACCTCGTCAACGACTAATACATTCTCATTATGATGAGAATGTAATAAATGTAATTAATTTGAATCTGTTTTTCTTCCATGACTGACTAATCTCTTTTCATTGAAAATTCAAATATTCACTGCAAAATTTGTCCTTTTGGTTTGAAAATTCTAATCGTATGGTAGAAATTTCACCCTTTTTGGTTAAAATTTCAACTGTTCACAAAAAAATTATTCTGGTTTGGATGAGTATTCAACTGTTTTGTTAAATACTGGTCTTTTTGGTTGAATTTAAGTGTTACGGATTCGAATTTAGAATCCTTTTTCATTGAAATATCAACTTTTATATTTTTTGTTGAGAATTCATCTAACCTTGTTATAAATTCACTATTTTGTCGTTGAGGATTCATCAATTTTCAGTTGAAAATTCATCTCTTTGTTGACAATGTAACTAAAAATATTTGGTCTTGGTTTTGTCTTGAATGTCTTCGATATGTCTCGAATATGTCTCCAAGACAGTGATATCTGGCTCCGTCTCACCAGCTAGACATTGGAGATATACAGACTTTGCTTGTATTTATGACTGTTGACTGAGCCAACACAATACCAGGTTGACTTGTTTCAAGACAAGAAGTGTGAGTCCTGATAAATATGACGAATTGCTCTTAAAGAAAATTATATTGCCAGTTTGTGGCTTTAACATTTGTTAGGGTCAAAAGTAAAGAAGTTTTAGTTTGTAAATTTTATTGTCCATTATACTCCGGCCTCTATAAACTATGGACCCCACAGCCAGGGCCTGCCATTTCCAGAAATCAGGTAGCTAGGTGAGGACCAAGCAGTTGACATCTGCTGAGGATTAAAATTTTACAACCGATAAAACTTGTAATTTTGTAATAAATAATTTTTAAATAAGAAATTCGGAACGGGTCTGTCTCAACAACTGCAGGCATATAAAATTTTTGATGAAAAGATTAAAACTGTCATTTTTTAGAAGTATCTAGTGAACTGTTGGTGGTAGGAAAAAATGGACATTTTTAGATTCGCCATCCAAACAACATAACTATTGCAGACAAATGAAATTATTAACATATAAACAATAAATACCATGAAGATAAATAATTTAAACATTCTATAAAGTTTGAAGCGGATTAGTGATGACTCTCTAGACATAAATTTGTGTCTTCAAGTCATAAATATTCGTCCTAAGACATCAAGAATAGTCTGGTTCCGTCTCACGAGCTAGACATACAGAATGACTTGGAATTGTCTTGGATTGGTCTTTACCCAAGATAAAATCAAGACCAAATATTTTTACCCGGGATACTTGGTTAAAAATTCGTCTTTTTGGTAGAAAATTAATCTTCTTGGTAAAAAATGCATATACTTGATAGAAAATTCAACTTTTTGATTAGAAATGAACTTTTTCGTTTGAAATTCATATTTTCGGCTCAAAAAATTAAACTGTTTTTTTAGAAAATTCGTTTCTTTTGGAAAACATTCAATATTTTTTCATTATGAATACAACTAGTTGAAAATTTATGTTTTCTTTCTGGTTGAGGATACATCTATTTTGTTCAAAATTTGTCATTTTTAGGGATTGGAAGGAAACCCTTATGCAGTCAGAAAAATGGCCGTCCGTCCGTGAACACGTCTAGCGCAGAAAGCAATAGGTCCACCGACTTCATTTTTTGCGTGGAGATGTATTTAACGGGTGTAATGCGAGGAAAAATGCTGAAAATCCTGAGGCAAATATTCATCATAGTGTTGGTATGGAAATACATAACAATTAGGGCCTTTTTAGTCGAAATGATCTTAACACGCCTAGCGAAAAAACTGTTGGGCCTATCCAGTGGCGTAACTATCGGTGTTCCATGTGTTCCGGCAACACAGGCCCCGCAAGCTAGGGGGCCTCCAAAGCTTGGAGTCGAAGAAAAAATTTTTAACATAGGAATGAACCGTAAATGACTAATCTAGCCCCCGAACACAAATTTTTTAAACGGAGTTACGCCACCGGGCCTATCAACTTCATTTCTTGCATGAAAATGTGTCTCATTTATCTATTGCGAGGAAAAATGATCATAACCCTCAGAAAAATACTCATTTGCACGTTACTATACAAAAACATGAAAATATAGCCCCTTTGACTCGAAATGTCCCCGTGAACATGCCTTGTGCGGACATTATCAGGTATAACGACTTAATTTTTTAAATTGGAGATGTACTTCACGTATCTAATGCGAGAAAAATACTAACAATAAGAACTCTGAAGAAAATGCTTATCATAGCGTTGCTATGCGAAGACATAGAAATTAGAGCCTTTTGAGTCAAAATGCGCCTGTTAACGCGCCTAGCGTGAAAACTATCAAGTGTCCTTATATATTTCATCTTTTGCATAAAAATGTATTTTACGTGTCTAATGCGAGAAAAAACAATGGGAACCCTGTCAAAAATAATCATCGATATGTTGATATGAAAAAACATGAAAATGTAGGCCTTTTGACCAAAAAATGCTCGAAATTGACTCAAATTTGACTCAGAGCCAACACCGGGGATTCGAAAATTTCCAAAAAAGTCAAAAAGGCTTAACCGTAACTCTTCCTACGGAGCCCTGAAATGAGGGCCCTTGTCATTCGCTTCACGAACTGATTTTGGATAAATTCAACTGTTTTTGACTCGAAATTAGAAGATTTTATTATTTGAAATATTAAATATGCATATTATTTTTTATAGTTATGAGAACAACCTTAAAGGGAGCTTCCAATAACCACGAGGTCCAATTTTGCCCTTTTTTTACCCTTTCCCCCATGTAGTCCACCGTGGCATTCTCGTCGACCCCCTCCCAACCCCTAGGGTGCTACGTGATTTATCGAAGACCCCTAATTGATAAGTCAGGCATTTAGTTGAAAATTCGTTTTTTGGGGGGGGGGGGGGGCGGGAATGAATCTTTCTGATTTAAAAATCAAATATTTGGGTTGAAATTGAACGATTTTGTAATATTTTTGGACTGATTGTTGTTCTCAGTAGAAGATTTTCTTTCTTTTCTGGCCATACGTTTTATTTTTTTAACACCCAAGTGTAAAAGCACGTGGCTCGGACTTTAAACCCTCCATGTAGAACAACGTGGCCTTTTGACGACCCCCCCCCCCTCAAGAAACCACTTGGTTTATGGGAGGCCCCTAATAACCTCATTATAAATCTTATAATAACGAATAAACAAATAAACCTAAGAAATGAGTTGTTATTCGACATTTTTATTTTGCAATAAAAACTATGTTAAAAATATGTTATATGTCACACTTGTTTCAAGATATGTGCGTTTATAACATGGTACAATATATCTAGAAGTGCGATAAGTTTTAAAAATTTGCAATTCATTAGACAGACCTTTGGTTTCAGATAGTAATTGCGTCCATTAAGAAGTATATTAGTCGAAGCGGTGGATGAACTCAATTACCCGAAAATAAGGTTACATGGTGACCCGGGTAAAAATATTTGGTCTTTGTTTTGTCTTGAATGTCTTCGATATGTCTCGAATATGTCTCGAAGACAGTGATATCTGGCTCCGTCTCACCAGCTAGACATTGGAGATATACAGACTTTGCTTGCATTTATGACTGTTGACTGAGCCAAGACAAGACCAGGTTGACTTGTTTCAAGACAAGAAGTGTAAGTCCTGATGAATATAACGAATTGCTCTTAAAGAAAATTATATTGCCAGTTTGTGGCTTTAACTTTTGCCAGGGTCAAAAGTAAAGAAGTTTTAGTTTGTAAATTTTATTGTCCATTATACTCCAGCCTCTATGAACTATGGACCCAACCGGCAGGGCCTGCCATTTCCAGGAATCAGGTAGCTAGGTGAGGACCAAGCAGTTGACATCTGCTGAGGATTAAAATTTTACAACCGATAAAACTTGTAATTTTGTAATAAATAATTTTTAAATAAGAAATTCGGAACCTGTCTGTCTCAACAACTGCAGGCATACAAAATTGTTGATGAAAAGATTAAAACTGTCATTTTCTAGAAGTATCCAGAGAACTGTTGGAGGTAGGAAAAAATGGACAACATTTTCAGATTCGCCACCCAAACAACATAACTATTGCAGACAAATGAAATTATTAACACATAAACAATAAATACCATAAAGATAAATAATTTAAACATTCTATAAACTTTGAAGCAGATTAGTGTGACCCTCAAGGCATAAATTTATGTCTTCAAGTCAAAAATATTCGTCCTAAGACATCAAGAATAGTCTGGTTCCGTCTCACGAGCTAGACATACAGAATGACTTGGAATTGTCTTGGACTGGTCTTTACCCGAGACAAAATCAAGACCAAATATTTTTACCCGGGGATGACATGAATATGGTCGACAAATTTTGGATCCATCCAAATTGAGTTCAGAAAGTTATGTGTAAGGACAGTAAAATAGAGGTGCCAACAGTAAAATTTAGTTGTATTATTACAAAAGGTTGTGAGAAATAATAGAGATGTCGTTTGCAGATAGAGTCAAAATCTCTAAATTGAATATGACCATGTTGTTTTAAGTACTTGTCCGTAATAAGCAGAGACGTCCAATTACAAATTAATTAACGCGGACTTTGTACGGTCTTACCATAAAAATGAGGACTACTTGAAGCAAAATGATCTTTACAATTTACAGAAATGAGATCGAATTTGAGAACGTAATACGATATCCCCTTCAATTGCGAGAGCACCCTTCTGATTTATCGACCCTTCGTACTACCAGGTCCTCCCGTCACTATCATAGGAGGGTGAAATTTGCGAATATTATCGGCTATCGTCCTGTCGCTCTCTAGATACTGCCGTACAAACTAAAAACATACATAAGTCCAATCTCACTCGAACTGAGAAAATTGAGAAAAACTGTTTGCCCAAAGAACTCTAATATCTAATGATATTTTGAATAATCTATATACACTGTTAGGGTAAAGATACTGTGCTCTTTCATATTTTGCAATAAAAAATTGATTTTTCAAACAATTTCTGTTAGAAAATGGACTTGCGTATTTTTAATAGTCGCAAAAAGTCGAAAATACCAGGCAAAAAGAACACAAAGTCACTTGCGGACAGTGCCTTTATCGCATAGTTCGAGCGCGGCCTCGAAATCCAACAGAAAAACATACGTAAGGGACACTATGTAGGGTGGTGGGGGCTGGTCTTAGTGTCATATATAATATCGAACAGCTTATTCCAAATATCCTGATCTTCGCATGAAATAGTATTTGCACTGTTTTATTGTTATTAATATAGTGCCAACAAATTAATTTTTAGTAATAAAATAATTTTTTTAATGAAAATAAACTTGCTAAAATAAAATACAATCACAAATTGAGAAGAGAAACATATTATCCAATAGGATCATTTTGTGGTGATTGTCCAAATTTGATCGTTGAATTCTTGTTTTATTTTCAGGATTTCTATACATAGACTTGATTATTGGACGTTAAATGGGATTTTGAATTTGATTTTAGTCTGATTTAAAATTCTTGAATTTCAACATATTATCCATCAAATGAATTCTAATTATTTTAATGAATTGTCCATGGGAAAATTAAAGTTATTTTGATGCTTTACAAAAAAGTTTCTTACATTGTTATATCTTACTTGTGAGAAACAATCTAAGCAGAAATAATACAGGACATATATTATGGTGTTCCAACAAATGGCTATTTTGTCTAGTTTGACTGGATTACTAGATGAAATGATAATACCTAAATTATTATAAAAAATTAATGTTGCTTTAAGGCATCTGCATTTTTGTAGATAAAATGTAATTATCGAACCCAAATAAATATTTAAAAGTCATCCGTTCTACGTAATTTCAATTTTGCAGAAGGGGACAAAAAAGGGTATCAATTATTGCAGGAAACCATTTATTTAAGTTTTTGGTGATTCAAAATCACATTGCTGATTATTTGATCAGAAAGTATGAATAACGAAGTATATTATTAAATATTTTTCGTACAAGTATGTACGTTTCAATTATCGACGCATCTCAGATTTAAATTATTTTTTAATAGTAAATAATTGTAAAAGGATTAGTCGCACTAATTCTCATACAAATCTCGCTTATTGTTAATGCGAAAATTATGCATTTGCGGCTACTTAACATTTAGAAAACGTAGTAATTTAAAACTTATACATATCTTGAGATATTTCATTATATAAGAAATTGATTAAAATTCAATAAAAATTTATTATAACTTGAAATATTTTGAGAGAGAGTCTGAGATGTATGCATTTCGACACTTATCGAAATTGTACAATAGGGTGGTCCAAAAATGCATTGCAAAATTTTTTTTCACCCCAGAGGGCAAGTAATAAATTCTGGTAAAAACTTCATGTTATTGTGTATACAATTAATTATTGTTTTTTCTTTCCTTCAAATTTCCTTTAAATTGAGTATGGATGGTTTACATCTTCTTTGGCGCATTTTTAAATAAATCGTCAAAGTCATAATAAAATTTGAATTATAAAAGTGTATTTATCATTGCTTTCTTCATATTTCTTCATAATTAGACTGCATATGAAATGGATTCTGATTATATTTCATTATAGCATTTCAAAGTCTTATGAATATCAATCTGACATGCTGGAAGACAGAAGAAATATATATTAAAGTATATTTACGAAGATAATTCCATGTTTAATATCTTATATTATTGATCCAAATTTTTTAATAAAAAATTGCTTGAACAAATAAATTTTTTCAAAACAATAATACGAGGTTTTTAACAGAATTCACAACTCCTCGAAATCATTCAATATTAGTTTTAATTCAGAAAAAACGATTAAAAAAATATTTTTGGAAAAAAATTGTTTAAGCAAATTATATTTGTTCGAACAATTGAAAAATGGTTAATATATTCTTTTCATACACTATAAAGTCAGAAAATTAGTTATATTTATATTATTTTTTTAAAGTTATCGAAAAAAAACTGCTTAAGCAAATCAAAATTGTTTAAGCAAATCGAATTTTATCAAACATTGAAAGATATGTATCAAAATTATATAATTATTTAACAAAAAGTAGCATAGGATACCAATTTGAAAAAAAAACTGGACATCTCTGGGTCAATTTTTAGAAATCTTGGGAATAAACAATAAGTTATTATTTAAATAATTACATAATTTTTTCAAAAAAAATCACTACTCCAAACAATGACAAACTATTACATTTCAATCAGAAAATACGATTATTTTTTACATTTTTTGGGAATAAATAATTGTTTAAATAAGTTAAATTTGTTTAAACATTTGGTTAAAAATGAAAGTGATTAGTATGCTTTTATTTCATAGGTACTCCTCTTCAATCCCTGAAAAGTTTGCCCTGCAGCTCGAAAAGCGTTTTTCTGACCACCCCGAGGGGCTATTCACTCGGAAATCAGACAGTACGATTTCAGAACCTATCCTACGATCTCATCGATTTCCTATGATTTCCTCGCTAAATAAAATTAATACTGAGTTCACGCTAGGAAATAATTCTTTTTTTCCAATTGCTTTCTGTATGTAGAAGTTTTCTGTTGTTTGAAGTGCCACAGGTAGGAAAAATTATTCGCAATATTTTTATACAGTTTTTAAAATGATTACGTTAGACAATTTTAAACTAGAAGTTTTCAAAAACTAAAATTTTATCTTCAAAATTTTCAAATCGAATGATGTGAAATTTTTATAAATACACAATTTAAACATTAAACCTTTAAAATTGAACGCTTTCTAAGTTATCAGTTTTTTAATGTTAGTCTTCAAATATGAAATTTTGTATTAAAGATTCAAAAAAATGTTACCACTAAAAATTTAACAATATTTGACTTTAAAAGAAAAGCTGAAGAATTCTAACTGCAACATTTGAATTTTATGAATTTAAATTGTAATCGCGTAATTTTAACATATGAGTGAACATAATATATTCTACAAAATAAAAATAAATCATTTCAAATGACATAATTTTACAATCGTAATTAAAATCCAAGGGAATTCAATAGTTTCAAAGTATATTAAGGGATTCGACAAATTTCAATGGATTGTTGAGATTTTAAGTTATCTTAAGAGATTCCAAAGAATTTCAAGAGATTTCGTTAAAAAATTTGGTACCACTCCTAATTTTTGAAAAATTGACATTACAGATTTTCAAATAGTTTGTTTCTAATATTATCAAATATAAATCTAGGGACGTGATCAGCGAACACGTGGTTAGCGCGTTTGAATTTACTGCTAGTGTAAAACATTTTAGGGGCTCAAACTTTGATAATTTTTATAGATTTATTGCTTTAAAGACCATTGAAGAGTGTGGTTTCCATTTCAAATTCAAATTATTAATTATAGTAAGACCGAAATGTCAAATCGTACAATGAAATATTTTATTAGACTAATAAGTATCACGATTCAATAATTAATAAAGCAATTTTCAGTAGAAAAAATATTCCTAATTATGAGAAGACTTTTTTATTGTATCGTGAAAGGATTTTCATCGATCTAAGTATACCGAATTCAAAAAAATTCTTT
>CAKNXH010000766.1:8256-18311 GCA_932178445.1 Andricus quercusramuli | reverse complement strand
TTCTTTTTTCAGGTAAAAGTTGCAATTCTTATTTAATTCTGATGCTGTAGGGGCTTATTTTATTTCTTAAGATTCTCTGCAAATCTTATTGGTACGTTTTTATTTAAACAAATTTATTTCTGAAAACCTATTGTTTACAAAAATCACAATTTTATAAATCCTAAATAAAATTGTTTCAATAAAAACGTACCAATGACATTTGCAGAGAATCTTTTAAGGATTAAAATAAGCCCTATAGCATTATGATTAAATAATATTTGCAACTTTTACCTAAAGTGAGAGAGAAAAACATCAAACCCTAAAAACTATTGTTAAATGAACAATGAAAATTGTATTGTAAACAATAATAATGTAATTGTAAACAAGTATAATGAAAATTCCCTTTTCGTCTTAAATTTTAAGTTAAATTTCATAATAATAGTCATGCCGAAAAGCAATTTTTAAAATGAAATCATTAAAATTAATTAAATTTGTTTACAATGTATATTTTTGGTTCACTTTTTCGAAGTTGAAAATTTGAAAATCAGGGTCATTTTAAGCAATTTTAAGCTAGAAATATTAAAAATTGAACGATTACACTTTTGACATAAACGGAACACTTATTAAATCAGAAGTTAAGATATTTTTATTTCAAATAGTTTGAAAATCCTTGAAAAGCTTCAAAATTTTATTTCAAGATCTTGAAACATCTACACGATGTTTTACATTTTTTCAAATTATGAATTAATTTTTAAATTTTTCAGACCTTCTAAACATCTTTCGAAATGATTCGAATTCTTCCTCAAATTTCGATTAAATCCTGCAAAATTAATAATATTTCCTTAAAATCTTCCAGATTCATTTTCGAAAATTTCAGAAATCTTTTTAAATCTGTTTAAATATTCTCTTAAAATTTATTTTTCAAAATAAAAGGTCATTTTCAATTTTCCTAGAAATCTTAAGAAAATATTTCTTATTCTTTTAAAGCCTTTCACAATTCATAAAAATCTTCTAAATTTTTCGTTCGAAACGTGCACAAATCTATACTTTGTTTTAAATTAGGCCGTGGGCTATTTGTACCAAAATTTCAGTACGAATAGCCAAATTTTGTCGGTTTACGCAGACACTTTGTATAAATTATTTAAAATCATTTCAAATTTTAAATTGAAACAAAATTCAACTCACTTGAATTTTTTCTAGGAATAATAATAGGTGTTCGATATTTATTATACATCAAAATTCAATAATTTTACTTGCAAATTAAAATTTTTAAAATAGAACAATTAAAATTATAATGTTCAAAGTTTAGTTTTTTGTTTAAATTTGAATATTTGATTTACAATTACTAATTTTAAATGAACAGTCAAAAATTTCTAAATATTGAGCTATTGTTGTTTTTCATATTTGAAAAAATTCCAATTTTAAAGTTTCAACTTTTAGACTAAAACAATAATGTTAAATTTAATAAAAGTCTTTAGGTATGAATATATTGTTTTGAAGTTATTTTACAATTTTAAATATTTTATAAAGTTTCAATCATGCATTCACATTCATTTAACTACTAACTTTCCAATTTAAACAGTTGATTAATCTTTAACGTTAAAATCTTAAAATTATTAAATTTTGAACGGATTTCGCATCATCTTGTAAAATTAATTATTATTCACTTTTTAATCTTTAATGCACAGTTCAATTTTTAAAATCATTACAATTTATATCCACAGTTGACCAATTAAAAAGATTTTTTATCCAAATTTTTTGATCCCAAATGCTTCTAATTTAAAAATTTGTAAGTCTTTAAAACTGCAATTTTGAATTCTTTTAATGGAAAATGTACGCTTAACAATCAAAAACTAAAATAGAAAATTTTCAAGTGGAAGATTTTTGAATTACGCATTGTAAACTGAATGATATAATTGAAACAGATAAAAATTCAACTAATTATTTTAAAAACTGTTAAAATCAAACTGAGACCGATTTTATGTCTAAATATTTGTAAAATTCCCGATAAAAAATAAATTCACTGTCATTTCCCGGTTTTATAAAATTTCCGGTTTCCCGGTCCAGCGGTCACCCTGAAAATATTAAGATATCATTTATTTATAATCTAAATTTCAAAATTTCAACACCGTGGATATTTCGGAACATCTGTAAATACATGCAGATTTTTACATCTAAAAGCAGTTTCCCTCAGTTTTCTTTCGCTTAGAGGATGGAAAATGTTGCAAAGATAATTAAAAACACTCAAAGATTATTCAATACTGTCAGTAAATTACTTTTAATGTGTTATTAAATTCAATTTTATCATTTTGCCATGCATTTGCAACGGTCATAGGCCAAGTGCATAGCTGGCGCCACCACACGGCCACCGTCAACACATTGTACATTTTCAACTCAGAGTTCCAGGGGGCTGCTTAAAACCCCACCTCTTACTGACTTTCAGGGAAATTTACCAATGAAATAAAATTTCCAAAACTTTAGGTTGCTATTTTAAATTCTTGAATTTTGAATCAAAATTTGTATTATGAAACTCGAAAATCCCCGAAACCCCTCGTACTGAATCTCATGGATATCTACCAAATTAATACAATTATCTGAGTTTCAGTAAAATTTTAAAATGCTGACCCCTGCTTTGTGTTTTGCGCCCAGAAAATCTCCTCATACTAATTTTCATTGAAAATCTACCTAATGTATAAGATTTCCAAAATTTTTGTCAAGCTTCGAAATTTTGAATTTTGACCTTAAATTTGTATTCTGATACTCGAAGACTTGGACTTAAAAAAAAAAGTACCAATTACATCGAATTTCCATAATTTAGGTTGCTTTTTTAATAATGGGTTTTGACCTCAAATTCGTATTTTGCTCACTTTCATAAAAATCTACCAGATTAACAAAAATTTGAAAATTAAAGTCAACTTTTTAAATTTTGACCCGAAATTCGTATTTTGAGCTCCTATTAGCCACTTCCAACTAAATTTCCTGGAAATCCAAAAAATATATACTGAAATTTTGAATATTTAGGTATTTTTTTTTTAATTTTTAGCGTAAATTATATTTCTTCGTTTCAGAAACTTCTGTATTACGGGCTCTAATTAAAATCCGCGAAGTTATTAAATTTCTTAAATATTTGTATCGCTATTTTCAATGTTTGATTTTTAATCTCAAATTCATAATCCACATCTCGAAAATCCGTTAATGTCCTCTCTCTTGGAATTCCGCAGATTTACTGAATTTTCACAAAATGCAGGTCGCTTTTTTATTTTAGAATTTCATATTGTTAATTATTGGTTATTATTTTTTGAGGGACAATTTTATAACATAATAAAATCGATAATTGTTTTACTGATTTTATTATTTTATTAAATGACGCTTGAAAAATAAACACAAATTTGTAAATACTGTTATGGGGTTACGTTGGTTTCTAAACTTGACAGATTAGAATTTTTTTATCAGATTTAGTGATTGGCAGATGATTCTCATTTCGAGCCTATTTCAATCCACAAATTTAGAGTTTCGAAGATTTCAAAATATCTTGAAAAAGAATCTGGAAGATTGCAGGATAATTTTTTCAATTTTGCACGATTAAAAAAATTTGCGAGATCACCTTGAATTATTTCGAAGAAAACTTCGAAGTTTTAAAAGTACTGAAAAGATTTGAGAATAATATCGTAATTTATTTTTGAGATTCTTGATGTTCGTTGTTCTCATCAATAAATTTTATTAAATCAGTAAAAAATTACACCATTTCTTCTAGGAGTGCAATCGACAATGAAGAATAAATTTGCCTCAATTCAAATTTTAATCATATAAGATGCAATTAATTTTTTTATCATTATGAATCATTTCTCTAAATGTAAAATTTATCTGAAAACAGACTTTGAAAAAAAGTACAAAATTATCGAAAAACATTATAAAATAGTGAAAAAATTATTAAGAAACGAAATTTTAACGAAATTTTATAGAATTAAGAAAAGTTTCCAATTTCTTTTTAAATTATAGTGAAGAATTTCTCAAAAAAATTCTTTCAAAAAATGACAGCGACGTACATTAATTGGATAAAAACATATTTCTCTAATTTTTTGTATGCAATTTTTTTATATATTCGAAAATCTCTTATAATATGGACTCGCATTAAAAAAATGCTAATCTCCATATAATTTGTAAGTTGCATAATTTTTGCAACTGTTGCGTTAGAGTTCTGTTCATGCCGGCATGCCGGCAATAAAACTATGCATGTACCTCAAGAAAGTTAGCGAAACAAACAGGATTTTGAGTGGCTTTCAACGTTATTCAAAAGTGTCAGTAATATTTTTAAATGAAGATAAATATCATGTTTTAACGTATGAAGATTCAAAAATATACACATTTTATCCACTCGTTTTCACAAAATTCTTAATATCCATAGAAATGTTGAGCTACATAATTTTTAGAATTACTGCATCAGAGTTCTGTGGCTCTTTGCTATAAAATATAGTATATTAGAAATCTATGTCTATATATCATATATATATATATATATATATATATCTATATAGACATATATCTATGTCTATATATATCTATAAATCTATATATCACAAGGAAATCTGTGCGAAGCTAAAATTATTTTTCGATTTATGCCGGAACTACGGAAAGGTTCTAGTAATCTTTTTATTTTCTTAATATTATTAGAAATATGTACGAAGTTTCGAAAATATAGAATATTTAAGATCCTGTTTTTCCAATATCCCAAATCTTTATTGTATTTGTGAGGTAGATAATTCTTAAAATTTCGCTTTTCCTAATAAAATGTATTATTATTCAAAACTGTAGATGTACGCTTTGTATTATCTACGTTCAAAAAATTGAGAGTTTCATAATTTTAAAAATTGCTGCGTTAGAGTTCTGTGCGTCAATCCAATAAAATTTTGAAGTATATGGTAAATCTATGTACCTCAAGAAATTGCGTGCGAAGCTTAAATTATTTCTCATACTATCTTGGCTTTATTGAAAAGTTTGTCACTTTTTGATGATTTTCAGAATATTAGAAATATGAACAAGGTTTCGAAAATATAGAATATTTATAAACATTTTTTCGGAAATTCCTTGTCTCCACCATAGGTTAGAGGTGGATCAATTTTCAAATTTCTTCTTCTTTTGATAAAATTTAGTATACAATAAAATTATATACATATATACGTTACAGGTAAAGTATATAATCCGGCAATATATATAATGCCCAACAGACTTCCGGCAAAGTGTGTTATGAATATTCTCCATTTGAGCTGTTTTTCGTTTTTTGAACCATTACTTTTGTGATTTCAAAGATATTAGGATTTTTATTCGTAATAAGACGCAGTTAAAAAATACATTTGTTGAAAGCAAAAATTTAATTAATTTTCTGATTTTTTGAAAACAAATATTTAAACTGAATTTTTGAAAAAATCTACTTTTGATTTTCTTTAAAAAATTGTTTAAAGATAATTTACGACGTGCGCTAAACCCCCGGTAAATATGACAATCGAATGCCCCTTAGTTATCAGAAAATAATTAAAAATGCATTGGATATTTTTTTCAATTTTCATTTGTTCGAATACGAATCAAAACTTATTTTTTAAATATCACCCGCAGAAGTCTGTTTCATAGGATCCCAAAGAATCCCAAAAGTGAAAAATTGGGTTTCGAAAAATTAATTTTAAGATAATATTTGAAAAGACTTGATACGAACTTCTTTAATTAATAAACGACAATTGAACAATTATTAATTGCAAAAAAAAATCGAACAAATTTAAAATATATTCAGAAGTTTTGAAAAGATTCCAAAATAATTTAAAACGTGTAGATTTCAATCCATATAATACACAGTGTAGATTTTTGTATATTTTGAACACAAAATTTATAAGCTCTTGAAGCATTTGAAAAGGTTATAAATAAATGAAAAATTTGTATCAAAATTCCTAGAAAAGCTAACAATAATTTTATCAAAAAAGAATTTGGATGATTTTAAGGTATTTTTTTTTACTTTTGCAGGATTAAAAAAAAACTGTAGGAAAAATTTCAGTTCCAAGATAATAACAGGGTGTCTAGCGGACCGGGAAACCGGGAGAAACCGGGAAAAACCCTGGAATTTTATTGGGCCGTGAAAAAACCGGGAAAACCCCGGGAATTTTGCTTATGACAGGGAATTTTTTGTATTTGATCGAAAAATCGACTTTTTTCTACTTAATTTTCTTTTTATTACATTTCCACTTTATCTAAAGTCGCAAGGTTCCTTCTTATACTTATCCTAAGTACCTATTTATGTAATTTTTGACATTCTCATCCTAATAAGAAGGAATTGGTTTTATGTAAAATTTGTCTTAGTCGGGTTTCATCAAATCTCCACGTTTTGAGACCCACTAAGTCAGAAAAAAACGATTTATACGAAGGTAAAATCTGTCTGTAGTCTGTCTGTATTCTGAAGTCTGTCTGCAGTCTGTACACACTTTTTTAAGACCTAAAAGAAAAAGACAAGTTCGTCAGTCAGCTATTTTGGATCAAAATTCAAAAAGTTATAGCATTTTAAAACTTTTTGAGACCATTTTTTTAAGAGTTGAAAATTCTATGTACCTACAAGATTATCATAACAACTTTTTGAGTTTTCTTCAAAAAATCGAACATTCAAATTGTGTGCTCGAGCAGCGGGCAGATTTTTTCTATGTATATTATGTTGAAATTCCTATTTCTATGTACAAATGAACTTCAAAAAATCACAAAAAGACATCTAAAATTTGGACGGGGGAAAAATATTTGACCGGGAAAAAACCGGGAAAAACCCGGGAATTTCAAATTGCCTGATCACTACACACCCTGAATAATATTCTTACCATTCCATTAAAGTTTAAACATAGGAGCTTTTTTTAATAGCGATCATGTGTACATGATAGCATCTTAATTCAAAATTATCGAATCTTAATTTAAAATTATCTCATTGCTTTCATTATACATATATCATTTATAATTCAACTCAACTGTTTTGTTGAAAATTCTCATTTTTGGTTCGAAAATTCAACTGTATATTTTTTCTTGTATGCTACATTTTACGAGAAAGATGGTCAGAACTACATAGCGACAATTTTAAAAGTGATCAAATTCATGAATTCGGTAGAGATCAGGAATTTTCTAAAAATCAGTTTCATAAATTTTGTACACATTCCAATCCTCGTGTATTGAATAATGTTAATATAGTTGATGAAATTTTTTTTTAAAGTTGGCAAAGCACAACAAAAAAATTACGCATGCATGTATTTTTTAAACATACATAGTTTTGTTGTATACTAAATTTTATGTGAAAGATGGACAGAACTTCATCGCTGCAAAAAATTATCAAACTCACGACTTCGGTATATATTATGCATTTTTTGAAAGAAACTCATAAATTTCGTATCCTGTAGATGAAAGCTCGTAATTTTGTGGAGTTAAATTTCGTGTTAGTCATACCAAGTCCTAGGGTAATCTCTATATTTTCAAAATTGAAACCAACAGTAGTAAAAAAATAGATTTCTCATGTTATCGATCGCCAATAATTATTTCGATTTATTTATTTTTACTATGACTAGAAAATTATTTGCGCGCGCTATCTTTTGTATTCATTTTTCTAATTTACTCAATTTTCGAATAACTATTTATTTCTTACAAATTTTGGACTACTCAAATTCTTGCTGAAATTAGATTCTGAAAGAATGTATTCAGTGAATCCATGTAACTTAGAATTATTTCATTCACTATATAAGAACATTCACGGAATATATCATGAAGGCGGCGTGGTGGTGCTAATGTAGACATGAAAAATTTCCACAAAATAAATTAAACGATACGTTATTACCATATTTATAAATAACACAATAAATTATATTGATGAATCATTCAAATATATTTTTGCTTCAATTTTAGGTTATTTAATGTAATATTGTGAAAAAACTGAATTTTTGTACAATGTCATTTGCGGATACATTCACGGCCATTTTTGTGAATCAGGGCATCAAAGTACTATATCGCAAAATCATTAAAACAATAATACCTATAATTTTGAAGGTTACATTCCGATCCGATACTCAGTTCACGCAATATAAAAATCATTAAACATGTATTTGCAATGGAATGTTTAAATAATTATATTTATATAATATATATAGTTATATTTTTCAATTTTAACTTTCCTTTCTGAAAATATGATTTATTAATAAACTTTCACACCAACAAAAAAAAACGTTGAGTAGAAAAATAACATTGTATCAAAATAAATTGCTACATAATTAAAGCATATGTACCTATAGTTTTGAAAAATAATTTAAATATTCATTTCACGGCTCTGTTTGCACATCAATGCATCAAAAAACATTCCGGAATCATTAAAACATTATTACCTATAATTTTGAAAATTATTTCCTGATCCGATACTTATTTGACAAAATAAAAATCATTAAGCTATCACTTGCATTCAAAAACTAAATTTTAATATTTACTCAATTTAATATCGTCAAAGAAATCAATCAACTGATGATTAATGAATCATTTCTCAAAATGAGAAGCTTCAAACTATAATTTACATTAAAACATTCAAATAATTTTTACTTCATGTTTTTTTTAAATTTAAAGTTTAAATCGTGAAAATTTGATTTATCAATAACCTTTTAAACTAACTCCAGAAAATTCGAATAGAATGAGTTAATAATTAATTAATCAGTTAACAACATAAAAAGCATTGAACAATTATTTTCATTTGAAAATTTAAATAATTTTCACATTACATTCTTTTTCAAATTTGAAATTTTATTGCTATACATTCAATTTATTAATAACCTTTGAAAATAATTCAAAAAAATTAAAATATCTGTATATGTTATTTCAAAAATTCAATTCAGATACTTGTTTAACAACATCACGAACATTTAAAAAGATTATATAATTGTAATAGAGGTATTTCAAAGAAAAGTCAAACTTTTATCATCAAAATAATAGCCCACATTCAATTAATAACCTCAAAGCAAATAATAAATTGATATTAATTAATTAGAAAAAAATTTAAATGTAATCCATATTTAATTTAAATTTTTCAACTAAATTAATCGACTAACAGTTGACTAAACTGTTTCCAACATATAAAGTGCTGAGTTTTTCTGATAATTGTGGTGAAATTTGAGGTGAGTGGATTGTGGATGTATGTAGAGGGGTTCGTTTGTGAGGGGTTGATTGAGAGATTGAAAGATTAGCAAGGGGGTGAGGATATTTTTGGGGATCAGGACAGATGTGTGGAGGTTGAGGTTAGGTGGGTTTGAGGTTATTGACAGGGTGGGAGGACCAGGTGGGTCACAGCAGGGAAGGGTAGAGAAGGAGAAAGGAAAGGCAGGTAGACGCGACGATAGATGGAGACAGAGAGCGATACAAGGCGGGATCGTTTGAATTTAATTCATGGCTAGCCGAGCGAATACTATCAAGGAAAACAGGGATTCAGATCAGGAAGTTTTCAGTACACCGAAAGGAGAGAATAAAGAAAGGAGGGCAAGGGGAAAGTATAGGAAAACGGTAGGAAAGGATAGATTGAGGGCGAAGAGCCTGGGGTCGATTGAGGCATTTATCAAAAGGAAGAGAGAGGAGAGGGGAAGCAGTGAAGACAAGGAAGATATAGGGTCAAGCTTGAAAAATCCAAAAATGTACAGAACGCCACCGGAAAAACATAGTTTTGTAGAGAAGGATGAGAAAAATAAGGGGACAGAAAGAGATAGAGCTGAGGCTAAATATCCGGTGGAAATGGAAAGATCAAAAGACACGCGCGAAATGATGATAGTAGTAATGGGGATGTATGAGGAAAGGCAGGATAAAAGGGTGGAGGAAATAAGGAAATAAATTAGACAGGAAATGGCCGAACTTAGGAAAGAAATGAGAAAAAGGGAAGAAGTCAGGAAACCTAGAGAAAAGGATGCAGATGTTGGAGCAAAGGCTAGAAAAGAAGGAAGAGCCTAATAAAAAGGTAGATGAGTTGGAAGGTAGAATAAAAAAAACTGAAAGCTCAAACCGTGAGCTTGGAGGTGGGGAGAGTGGCAATAAGGAGAAGGAAA
>CAKNXH010000765.1:201457-368945 GCA_932178445.1 Andricus quercusramuli | reverse complement strand
GCACGGTTTCGCAGATGTTGATGCAAAAAAATGCGAGCACTCTGGGTGCTTCTGGCACCACAGAGCATACAGTCCTGTCATGTAAATTTCTTGTTCAAGGGCCATACTGCTATCGTAGCACTCCAGCAGGTCGTCCTGATGTCGATCCGTCCCTTAAAATTATTGCGATTCAGCCGATCCTTCGCACTGACTCTGTCTTGATTGGCTCACCCAACTGCGGGGTAGTCGGCATTGTTGTCCGACACATTGTGGGAATCCTCAGAAAAAAGACTCAAAGAACATTAATAGCTTCTTAGTGATCTGCAGTGCTTTCATAATACTTGAGGAGGAATACCCACTTATCACAACCGAGAAGGTGAAAAAAGTATCAAAGGGCATGAAGAACTGTTCCGCTCTTGGAGTAGATGGTATCAAGAGCTTCTGGTGAAAGAAGTTTCTCCCAAACCACCAGCATCTGGCCGGCATTATTACTTTGTATCCAAAGTCGGAAGAGCCTGGTACAGAGTGGTTAGTTGAATGGCGCATGGTGCTTCTGCCGAAGATAGGCAATTTAATTGATCTTGAGAATTACATGCCGATAACTTGTCTGAACACGCTGTATGAAGATGTTCACAGTCATCCTAAATATTAGAATTGTTCGGATAATCGGGCCTGTGTGGCGAGAGATGTACGAGCAACACGGCTCAAAGAAAGGCGTAGCAGCATGTCGGGAGAACCTGCTCATAGATAGATGTGTCTTCAAAGACGCAGCATTCTACCAGCGCTACCTATCTATGGCCTGGATTCACTACCTGAAAGCTTTCGATTCAACCTCCCATAGAATTATGATCTGTCAGTTAGAAAGATTGGAGCTCTGTGACAACTGATAACGTCATTTTTCAGAAATGTGTATTGCAGGGCGACACAATGAGTCCCCTCCTCTTTAGCCTCACATCAGAGCGACTGCCTCTCGCAGTTCGCCATTCCGGACGCGAATAGATTTTTGAGCGGTATTCAAAATATTATAAAATTTCGTGAAATTTTGTGTTTCAAAATTGAGAAAAGAAAATAATTTTTCTTATAACGATTTTTTACAACAATGGTAACTTCGTTCAGTCAAAATATTTTCTATTCAAATATTATACACTTATTAATATAATGATTAATTTTTTTATCAAAACTGTTCGCAACAACATCAACTATTATCAAATGACAATGTCGTGTGTCAGGTTATTATCCTTGAGATGAAAGGAAAAGATTCCGTGAAAAAAAAAAGTTTTTATGTCCAGAAATACCATGTAAGCGAATTTTTTTTAACAATAACAATTTTCCTTCTTCAATTTTTGTCATGATTAATTATTACTATATTTATATGTTTTTCAAAAAAAAATAAATTTCTAAATTGGTTAGGATATACGACATCTGGAACTTTTTTAACACCAATAGCTTTTCTTGTATCTCCTATCTGTAAGATAGATCGATCGATCTCATAAAATCAGGATGACATTTTTTTGATTGACTTTTGAAACCATTGATCAGATTCCTGGCTCAGTGATTAACAATAACAATAATATGGTAGAATTGATTGAAAATTTTTAGAATTGTCTGTATGAGTCGTAGAAAATTCCTAATCTGAAAGATAATACACTAAAATAATGCAGGCATATTTTATTTCAACAGCACATGCAACTTCTTGGCCCTCTGCCACTTCCGGTTTTGGTCAGGTGAGTTTAAATTTAATAATTGTATTTTCACAATTATTCATCACCTTCTTAAAGTTTCTTATCCATAGCAATTGATTGCTTCCTTAATGCTCATATAAAGTAATTATTTTGCTTTCCCACAAAGGCAGTTTTTTCATTGATAGAATAGAAAAATGATTGCCCGCTGAAAAGTAAATAATGAAATTATAAAATAATCCATATCTACAATGTTCATGCTGACATAAATCTAATTAGTACTTCTGTTCTTCCTGTTTTTAGTTAGAAAATACCGGAAATCAAAATAACTGTATTCATGGTTATTCATTAAACGCTTGCCTCCAATGTTGCTATTTTGGTAAGTTTCACAAATAAATAATCAAAAATAATCAACAAATAAATAATCAAAATAATCAACTCAAAGTTTCTGGTCATTTAAGCGATAGAGACTTCAGTTTTATAATGAAATTTCGCATCAAACTCTCATGGCTGATTTTTGTAAAGAATTTTAATTATTTGTATATTTCACATCAAAAAAATTTAAAATGAATGTTCTTACGGTTCAAAAGTGCCGTTTGTTACTATATATGCATATTCCTTGTGGAATATCTAGAAAACATTAAGCAACTACCCACTAACAGCTCAATATAAACACAGAATTCAAAAAAGTGTAATTAATTTTTTATAAACAAGTAAGCGAATGAAAATGATCTGTGGTGTTGGGCAGCAATTTGTCACGTTCGTCAAAAACTTCTAAAATGTATGGATAAACAGAGCTTTTTGTTCGATTAAATAAATAATAATAAATAATTTGTAATTCATCAACAAATTTTACGAACAATTATCCATATCTGGTATTCGTAAAGAAACATATATAAAAATGTAGAATGTTAATGGTGGTTAATGACATACATCAGACCAAAACAGGAATTCGTTGTTGGCTCCTTTATTCCGTCATTCGTAGGTATCTACGTTTCGAAAACCATAATTTTCCTCATCAGCATAATAAAAATTTGTTAAGTAGCGAAGTTTAACCACATATTGGATTTTAAAAGTTTTTATTTCTCTTCTTTATCTCTCTCCTAACTCTTCATTTTTCAGTTGAACTTTTATTTAAATAATATTGCTTCTTTGAAACTGATTTAGATATTGTAAATTTGAAATTGTAGAATTAATAATTTTGTTAACATTGTTGAAAATAAGTCGGAAACACCGACAAATAATTGAATAAAGGATCCAGCTACGGATTCCTTTTTTGGTCTGATGTATGTCATTAAGCACCATTAGCATTACATATTTTTATAAATGTATATCACTCAGACAAACAACATCGCCTAAACATCTTTTCTAATCTAGGAAATAAATAAACAAAATTATACGCAATTGATCATTTAGTACATGAAAATGAAACCGAAGTATTTATATTTGGTCACCAAATAAAAATTGACAATGGTTTAAACAGCTTAATTAACAAATGCACTTTTTGGCACTTTTTGGATTTACAAACTTCGTTATTTTGGCGTAAACAACTGGAAATAACTAATTTCTAAATCTGCAGGGACATTTCGTTGACCATAAACATTTAGCATTTAGCAAACAATAAGCATTTCAAAAAAGTATACCTATCATGAAATCAACGCAATTTCGAATGCACATAAAAAGCCATACTTTTTGTGATTAACTATTTTTCTTTATTTGATTAATCATTTTGGATAAAAAAGTGTAAAATATTTTTTAAATTTATATGCGGCTATGTTGTTTTTATTTGATATCATCTCTAAGGATGTTCTAGGTCTACAGTCAAGCTCAATATTACTTAATCTTTAACTTGATTTATAAAACCGACAGAAAAGCCGGTTGGTGGTATTATATTCAGCGGCTCTATAATCATGAAAATTAATCAGTTTCTTATTGCAGGCATGAATACACTGTCCAGTGGTTCCGGCTCCAGTTCCGGGATGGCTCATCTTCCTGGGGATTTGGGTAGCAATCAACGACCTGGTAAGATTAATTTAGAAACCCATACAAAAAATAAGTGATACAAATCAGATAAAATACATATTGCTAAAGTGGGCCATACAAGTATTTTGCAACAAAAAAAATAACACCAGGTTGGAGAAAATTCTTAAAGAACGCAAAGTTTCTTTTTAATTAGTTAAAGAAAAACTTGTCCTATATACAAGGTATCCCATTTTAGTGTTTCCCTTCTGCCATCTCTCGACGAGAGAAAAGGGAAACTTTAAGATGGGAAACACGGTGTATATATTTAAAAGTTTGTCATAAGGAAAACCTCGGGATTTCACTGGAAGCAGGTGCCATTCTACACTCGCTCCCGGCGAAATCGCAGTAACATTTCAGCTACAAACCCGTCTCACGACCGTCAAACAGATGGTTATAGTCTACGATGGACTCAATTCGACGATCCAGCAAAAGTCTTGTGAACCCTGAGGATACGGAGTAACCAAAGGACGACCGCATAAGCATTTTCTCCGCAAATGTCTGAGCAGGAACGTTGACAAGCAGGGATGGTTTTTAGGTTATTAAATAATGAAAGCTTGGCTCCAACAAGTTTCCTTCCATTCTCCTTGACTGCAATGTTCAAGCCGGATGGTGCATTTCCCTAGCAGCGTTTAGCCCAGCAGCATTAGAGCTAATGTCGTAAGAGGGACAGAGAGGGTGGTAAAGCACTCTTAGTGCTTAATTGTGCCTTTGGATGTACGTCATTCCCGCAAGATATGAGCAACTACATAGAATTTTTCGTAGGTGCTCGGGGTGCGCATGACACGCTCTGCAGCTATCATCGGGAATGTCTTTTCCCAAAATATGGCGGCGGTGTGCTAAAGTGGCATGAGACTTTTTCTAGATCATCGTATTGAGGCCATTGCAAAATGTAGCCACCGATTTCTTTAATTGTAAAATATTTGTTTAATATTCTATGATATATGCTGTTTACGAATACGTTAACTCCATTTTTATTAACAATCGCAATAGTGTATCCTCATCGGAGTGTCAGAAAAAGTTTCAAAAATTGGTTTTTGTTTGAAAAATTAACTGTTTACCAAAGGATCAATCAATCTTTTTTGCGTCTCATCTGCTTGAAAGTTTAACTATTTGGTTGTTTATTGTAAGGAATGGTTCAAACGTTTTTTTTTTAATTCAACTTAATTAAGAATAATCTATTCCACTTTTATGGTATTGATTACTTGAAATAATAATCAATATGTTCTACCGTGATGATAAGTCATTGCTTGATTATAACCTCTCTCATACTATCAAACATGTTTATTTGCAAATATTTGTCAAAAATATTGAGGTAAGAGCTTGGCCTATCTACAAATGACATTTTCATTATTTTTCAACGTATTTCTGGATTTTAAAAACATTTTAAGCATTAATCAGCTTTTCTGAAAAATTTTCTAATAGTTACCGAAATCTGTGAACGTAAAGAAAACACCAGGACTGATATAAGGACTGAACCAGAACTGTAGCGCTCTGCAGTAGAGCCGTCGATATGTAATTTTCTCAGAAAATACATAAGTTTCAGTTACATTTTTCAATATTCAACCATAGTGCAATGAAAAAAGCGCACGCCATCACGCACGCGTGGTGTCTAATTCAGATCGACAACCATACTTCTTATAATCACCTAGTTTGCTGTGCTTCATGAATCATTTTGGACAACAAAATTTTAACTAATTTAAAAAACCATATCAGACTAAATTGTGGTTAATTAATATCATCTTCAAGGATGTTGAAGCTCTACAGTTAGGCTCTATGTTACTCAATCTTTAACTTGATTTATAGAATCAACTGAAAAGCCCGTTGGTGGTATTATATTCGGTGGCTTTATAATCATGAAAATAAATCTGTTTCTTATTGCAGTATTAAGGAAACAGTCCCGCGGTTCCGGATCCGGTTTCAGAATGCCTCTTTTTGCCGCGCAATCTCATGGTACACCACAAGAAGGTAAGATTAATTCAGAAACCAATACAAAAAATGAGTGGCAAAAAATTAGATAATGTACAGATTCCTACAGTGACCCATACAAGTATTTTTCAAAGCAAAAATCAAACCAGGTTGGAGGACTTTCATAAAGACTAAAAAGTTTCATTATAATTAATTGAAGAAATATATCTTACCTACAACTCTCTTAAACTAAACCAGTGAAATTTTCAATGTTTGAATCAGTATTTTGAATTATCACGCGTGAATTTTTCACTATGACTGGGTGAATCAGTATGTGACTCAACTAAAATAGCGTTACTGAATATACCAGTGAATCCAAATGATAGATTGAACCAGTGATATAGCGCTCCACGCTGGCAAGGTATGAACCTCCAGTCGTCTGGTACGCGCGCGTAGCCGGTCAGGTCTTGGCATTTCTCGAGTGAAAACGAACTTTATTGTGTACTAGTATTTGTTTTATAAATATTTGGTGCCTGGTTGCAATAAACAGAGAATATATCTTTCGCTTGAAAGCGGCAAGGCCACTTGGCCTCTTGGGTTTGAGTTTGAGCGACGCGACACGTTGACATAACAACCTTCCTACAATTAGGTGAAACATATTATATACCATTATATTGCAGCCCGGCATTCATTTATTTTTCTGAGACTAAAGTGCGGGTTTTAAAAGATAATTTTGCAACTGCTACCACAATAGTGATGAGTGTTAAGTGTCATTACTAACCAGCTGACAGACGATAAGGCGTACGATCAGATGACTACTGGTACTAAGAAACCCGCTTGCATCATTGATTATACCAGTGCCGGAATTTCACTGAGAGAACTAGTGAATTTTCACTGATTGCCAGTGACCAGGTCTCACGACCGTGAAGTGTGTGCCAGCAGGACACGAGAAAATCACACCAAAAGGCCGGCTATACACTCGCGTGTCTTGCGTACACTAAGCGAGCCAGGGATGGAAGCTTTCTGCATCCATCTCGCAAGTACCTTGGCATCCTTTTGACACGCGACTATGGCTTTGAGGTTACTGAGGTTGCTCCTCGCCAGCGCTGTTGTAGTTGACTGTCCTCCAGAAGACTTATTTCCAGGAAAACTTGCACTTCTCATTTAGAAAAATTGACTCTATCACTCTCGGAGCGTTCGGCGGGGCATGGTCGGAGCCAACAGCGTAAGAGCGACGAAGACTGTAGTAAGGCACTCTAAGCCCGCATTCATCTTTAAAGATACGTCGTTCCCGTGTAAGTGTGACACCCGGGTAGCGTTTATTTTAGGTACTCAGCGTGTGCATGAAACGCTCTGCACCTATTGCTGGAACTTCCTGACATAAAATGCGGTCGCGGCATACCAAGGTAGAAATGACACCGTCCTGACATGCGGAAGTGGTGTCACTATGCACGATGTCTCTCTCTCTCTCTCTCTCGCTCGCTCTATGTGTCTCACTGTGTGGACGCACCTTCAAGCTTTCTAGCAAATAGATGATAAGCCTATGAGAGGTTGAATCGAAAGTTATCTGGTAGTCAAACAAGGAATTCGAAATGGCGCGCTGATGGACAGCTGCGTCTCTGCAGACGCACCTGTCGGTTCTCAGGTACACTCGGCAGCCTGCTACGCATTTTTTCGAGCACGTTGTTCATTCATGTCTCATCAAGTAGGTATAGTTTATATTAAGAACAGCCACTGCGGAATTGGCGTCTCCGACATTGTATATGGGGTGAATGTGCCAAAAGTTCTTGATAACATCTGGTCCTGCAGCGAAAAAGTTCTTTTTCTCCCCTGAGTGCTTTCTTTACCTCTTCGGCAGTGATTGACGGACATTCCTCCTCATATGTTATGAGGTTGTCGCAAAACTCCTTGATGCGGATGATATTCTCTGTGTCTTCATTCAATTCACGTGGTACGATCCTGTAAACCTCTCTTTCCCTCTTCTGTATTCTCTTCCTTGCATCACATAACAAACATATTTTGTCAACAATGTGCTTCTTTATTGTCAGCAGCTTTCAATTGTTCAGTGTGTGACATGGCACGGCTGCATGCTCGGCGGTGTAAGAAAACACCCAGAGCTGTCGCACTTTTCGAAGCAAGATCTGCGAACCCGTGCCAAGAACTTCCTGAAAAGGGGTTATATAAGCTGAGCGCTTACTCTATCGCAGCCAGAACAAGCCGGCAGCAGATCCCGATGATCCGGCTTAACTGGATGACGCGCTTCGTGTCGAGTGAACTTGAAGTTCACTACTAGGGTCCGACAGTTTGCATCAAGGAGCTGTGCAGTGACATAATAGCTAAGGAGGAATGAACACCTGTCACAAACGAAGGGGTGAAAAAAGTATTAAAAGGCCTGAAGAACTATTCCGCTACGAATCCAGATGGTAACAAGAGATTCTGGTGGGAAAAGTTCCTTTCATCCCAAAATCTGGCCCGCATTTTCATCTAATATGTGAAGTCGGAAGAAACTATGCAGGAATGGTTGATGGAAAGACACGGAGTGCTCCCTTCGGAAAAGCCTACTTGCCTTACCCTAAGAATTAAACGTCAATAACCTTTCTGAACACGTTGTATAAGATCTTCACATCTATCGCAAGTGATATGATTATTCGGACAATCAGATCTATGTTTGCAAAGATGTACGAACTTTTCTATTCAAGTCCCACGTAATTATCGTCTGTCTGTTGGAAAGCTTGAAAGTTCATCCACATATAGTAAGATGCATAGAGAGATGCAATACTCTTAACTACCACTGCGGCGACATTAATCATCGTGAGCCTAAGGTCACTTGTGTATTTTATATGGATTGCCTAAAGATATATGGTTCTGGTGCACGCCATCTCAAACGTCCTTTGAATATCGTCAAAGCGTACATAGCAGAGAATGTTATGGACTTTTGGATTGGACAAGTGTACTAAGATTATTCTGAAGCGAGGTAAGATTACTCGCGTTCGTGGGGACCTTGAGCTTGTGGATACACTCGAACTCCAAAAATACGAGAAGTTCGGGAATCGGGAACTCCAAAGATACGAGCGTCAAAGGGGCTCCCACTACTGCAACGTTTAGGTTTCGGGGGTAATGCGTGAGAACGCACACAGGCCTACTACGCGCATGCGCGCTTATGGAATTCGCAGTGAACAAACGTCGAATTCAAAGCAGCGCGCACTCGCGCGCGCCTCAATCTCGAAAATGGTGGGGGTAGAGGAGAAACAATTCCGCTCGCATCTTTGTAGTCGAGACGCTCGTATCTCTGGAGCTCGTATCTTTGGAGTTCAAGTGTATGAGTTTTATTAGGCATCTTGACACTGGAGAGACCCATTAATACCTGGGCGTGCCTCAAAGCCGCATTCAGGACGCAGCATCAGTGAGGTAGTCTTTTCGAAGGAGATACGAGCATCTTCTTCGATAGACTTGATCTTCACATCTGTCATCTTTGAACAAGGTATCAGCGACTAACATTCTGGCCGTCGCGGTAGTAGTATAGGAATTTGGAATGGTTTAATGGACGAAGAACGAGCTCAGATCCCTCGATATCGGGTTCCGAAAAGTTATGCACATAAACAAAAGCATGCACCTTAAGTCGTCTGTTGTGCGACTTTACTTCTCACGCCGTCAGGATGGTCGCGGAATACTGAACCTTGAACGTCTTCACAACAGGATTATCCTGGGCACAGTACATATAGTTGCAAGTGGACGAGACCCACTTCCTAAAATGGTCAGGAAACATGAAGAAGTGAATAAAGGAGCATTCCTCCACAAAGCAGCAGAAGAGGCTGCTGACACACTTGGCCTTGACTTTGTCATCAGGGGTAAGCAAAATGCATAAAAAATTATCAGTCTTGAGTACTCTGAAGGCCCGGATCAAGAAAGCACAGGAGGAAAACTTCCGTAAACCGCTCCTCGACAATAGGATGCCTGGTACCTTTAACAGAAATGTAAAGGATCAGTCGATGTGATATGAACTAACGTATGTATGCTTTCCTCAAATCACCAAGATTGAAATCGGAAGTTGAAATGGAAAAGGCGTTCGTCCTTGCGTCGCTGCGTGTTCTCTGGGCGCACGAGACTTTTGCTGGATCGTCCTATTTGTCATTCCAATCTGTAACCACTCATACTGAAACCCCACAATTGTTCTTATGACAAACTTTCAATTATACTTATATAATTGGGTGGCACAACATGACAGACAGTCGATTTTTTATAATTTGCAACTGGAGACACGTTCGTTATACTGAAGGAGAAATTGCCATTTTTTAAAATAATTTTCAAAAAGTATTTAGATGTGGCGCCAGGCCTCCAAGCATTTGCTTGTTACAAAGTTTTATTGGTTTTGAGTACGTAGTATTAGTACACATCTGCTGAGGGCCCCATATTTTCCTTCAATACAGACAAGTCTGTCGTCAACAATCAAACGCACACAAGCGCCTAATGAATATGTGCGCCTCATCACTGACGACAAATTGTCTTTGTTCAAGGCAAATATGGAACCCTCAGCTGACGCGTACTGATACATTTTACCCAAAGCCAACAAGACTTTGTAAGAAGAAAATGCATGGAGGATTGGAGGGCCTGGTGAGGATTTCTTAGTCTGCGGAACGTAACTTATCACGAGCAGGTAATTAAGTAACAGAGTTTACCCACATAGTATAAAATATGCAGTACACCCTTCTTCAATCGGCCACAAACAGCCTAGCGCACAAGTAGCACCAACACCGGAGTAGGGAATTCCTAACCACCAGTGGCAAAAGCGTATCAAGAGCCGTGCTTAAAGAGAAAGCGTGTTTATCCCTGATTCATCGTAAGACTGAACAAGCTCTCTCCTAGAAAACTGCGGTTACCTTTGAGAGATCATTCAAATTGTCCTCCTTGCGTTTAGACGCTCCACAGTGTGGAAGATCGATGAGAGAATGTTGAAAATAATATTGCGGCTTATATTTTCAACCGACTTTAGAGTCTCTTTTCAAAGAGAAGCTCAATAAGTTTCCGGAGCAGTAAATGGATTTCCTATGAAAAATGTGATTGTTGTGAAAAAGTGACATAAAGAAATTCGCTGATTGAGCAATTTTTTAAAATTTTGTAATACTTTTTTGTAGTTTTGTTTCAGGAAGTCCACTAGTAATATTCCGGAGTAGTACGTTTTCATTTTATGAGAAAGGTGATTCTTATGAAAAAATGGCAAAAAATAATTAGCTGTTTTTGCAATTTTCCAAAGTTTGAGCTACTTTTCTGAAAATTAGTTTCAATCGGTTTACTAATAATATTCTGGAGTAGTAGGTTGGAATTTTATAAAAATTTGATTGTTATGAACAAATGAAAAAAAAAACTACGCTGCCTGTGCAATTTTTTAAAGTTTGACTTTTTTTTTTAAATTTTTTTTTCAACTCGTTTGCCAGTGATATTCCGGAACAGTAAATCGACATTTTATAATAAATGTGATTGTTAGGAACAAATTCCCAATGTTGGTCAACTAAAAGTTGTGTGTAGGATTGTAGAAACTGTCAATTCGTTTTTTGACATTTGTTTGGAACAACTACATATTTAACAAAATGTCAATATACTGCTCCGGAATATCACTGTCAAACCAATTAAAATAAATTTCCAAAAAAGTACATAAAACTTTGAAAAACTACTTCAACTCGAAATTTTAGTACATTCTTTATTTTTAATATTGAGTAATAGTGGGTAATTACTAATTTATTATAAAATTTAAATTAGTATTTTCAGAAATCGGATATTACAAATCTCTTTAGAACTTATTAATCCACTGGTTTAAAAAGCTTGGAAATGAGTTGAGAATGTAAGCCAGAATATTATTTTGAACATTTTTTCATCCAATGTCGACACTGTGCGCTCTCACAATTAGATGCAGATTATATATAAAGAACGTATATTCTACTTAGACTCGAATCTTACTCTAAATGATAGATTTGACTGTGAATTATTTCTTTATTAGGCTTGTGAATTTACGGCAGAAAACAGGTTTCTTATCTCGCATAGACGGCCTGGCGCTCCACTTATAAAAAATATTGATTTTCGGATTTTCGGTTTGGTATTTTTTTTTTTGCTTTTCGGGAAATTTTTGTTCCCAAACCTAGCTCCTTTTGCAATTCATTAATATATAAAGGTTTCTCTTCTTTTAGTTTATGCAGTTAATTGCACTCTTTGAAAAACCAAAATTAAAAAAAAAATAATATAAAATGGTAACATTATTTTTTATTTATGAAAAAAAAATTCAAAAACCTCATCTTTGTTTCCTGAAATTTTTAGCCTGCATGATTTGAAATGGATTCAGTCTGTACTGGAAATTCACCAAACAATAATATAATTTAACATAACATATAAATCACCATCCAAATGACAATTATCTAAATTTGTCTCTTGAGGTTTGAGGATTGGTTTTTCATCCCTTATTTAGAGATGAAAACATTTCCCGAACCATTAAACCTTTTTTTGAACAACTCAATACACATTGGATAGCAAATATCCCAACATAAAACTAGTTATCTTAAAACAAATTAATCCGATATTTCTTCTTGCAGGATCAAGTTCAAAGCCAGCTCCTATCGATTTTGGCGAGTGGCCTCGATTACCCGTCCCTGACGCACGTCCTGGCGATACTTTCCCTGGACCCATATATCTCGATCCGGGTTTTCCGATACTTGATCGTCCTCTTAGTCAACTTGGACTTTATGGGCTTATTCCTAAAAGTTATCCGAACGTAGAACTCAAATTTCGAAGATACACTTTTTATCCAGATACGCCACTTCAGCTTTATGTACAACAGAAAGATGGAATAGGAAGAGATTTTTATCCCCTACCAGCCGGAGAACAAATCCTAATAGTAAACGCCGAAAATTGGGCTCTTGCAATGCTGATGCCTGCAGGTTTCCATTTGGGACTGCATTCCACACTGTTTGATAAAAAGCGTTCGAAATTACACATAACGGACCGCAGAGAACAACCTAAAGTATTGGATGATGAAGAGATAAAGCACGTTCCAGTAGGCCACACCCGCAATATATATAGGATATTTAAAACAAAAGAATTAAAGCACAATTCTCTAGAGAAAAGCTACGGGAAAAAAATGTAAAACTTTCAGTCAATTACGCATTATCCAAACTGATACCTATGCTATGTACGGTGTGGCTGAACCAATTCTTAACTAAAGTTCTTTCCAAACGGGCTTATATTTTCGATTGCAGTTCTTTGGAATTGGACGAACAATTAGGGCCCAAATTTAAAATAATCGATCATGCCCTTTTTGAAAAAAATCAATTTATTTGTTTAAATTATTTTTCGCGGAAAAATTTCTGAACTATATCATTATAACAATATTTTAAAATTAATTTTATATTTAAATGTAGTTTCTTAAAATAAGATTATTATTTGCCCAATTCCTGTAACACTGAAAGTGCACTCTTCATTTTTTCATGTGGAAGTAGGGTTGATGGAAAATCGGCTACTATTGACGTCACCAAAGTCAATAGAATATTATTATTGAAGTATATAGATGATTTAAGTATATTAAATTTAGAAAATTCTACATTGCAAGATAGATAATAAAGATGTATTAAGGAAATTAAATATTACGAGATCTTAACTTTTTGATTCAGACTTACCGGTTTTTTATTCAAATTTTTCATTTATAAATCTTTTCACCTAGCTGAAAAACAGGTTTGGGGATTCAGTGATTGATTTCCGAATACTTTCCTCTCAAGAACTGGTTTCACCAAACCTGCTGGGTTTTCTTCGGATCGGCTGGTAAGAGTACAATTAGTACAGCCGGTTATTGCTCGATAGGTAGGTTCAATTCTTCTGCTTCCCATTTTACAATATTCTAGTTATAATACATACAATATCTAGCTATCTTTTAATGGATATTCCCAGTATGAGTGTGATTTCCAATTTATAATAATAAATGTATAGAGCCAATAAAGTGATTAACTAAAATTAACTTTTTCATAATTGAACACACTTTCAAAGTATTTCTTATTAGAATGACACTTGTAAAAAACTGTAAACTTCAATTATTTTTATATATTCCTTTACTTTCATTACACTGAGGATGTTACCCGGAATTAGACTCGTGCGATGACCAAAAATCTCAGCGGAAGGGAGTGAGTTCGCAACTTGCTAATTCGTTACTTGGTTCACGAACAGAGAACGGAACGTAAGACGATTAACAAGGGTGGCTCTGGGGTTTATATACGCTGTGTACATGCCAAATTTCACGTACCTCGCCAAAAGTGAATGATGGCACGCTCGATGACAAAAGTAAGCAATGGCACGTTCTTCCACAAATCAGCAATATGTCGTTTGATATGCGCGACTTACGATATTGAGCTTCGAGTGGCTCACACGAGTGACCTAATAATTTCCGTCCGTCGTGATGGTCAGTGATCGCGCATCTCCACTCTTGAGCTTTCATGAATAGTGATTCAAGATGCTAATTATCTGTATTTCTATATATCTAGCGAGACGCTCTTGATTACTGCTTTTTTTGGCTATGTGTAATTTCTTTCCCTTACTTTTTAGGTTGTATATTAATAGTGTGAAATATATCAAATAAAATTATTGATTGAGTTTCAGCACACTTATGCACTTATATTCCACATATTTGGATTTGACTTTGAAATTGTTATTGTTTAAATTATTAGAAATATGAGTACATTCGTATGTTTATAGATACAAATACAGTTATCTTATAATGGTAGGTTCTGCAATTAGCCTCTTCCGTTAACCGAGCTTCGTCGATATTCACTGAGTTCGTATCCATCCATGGTAAAATGCTGTATGTACCTCGTGGTTTCTATCTTACCGGCTGTAGCACATTTACAATAGTTAGGTTTAAACTCAGAGAAAATCGGTACTGCGTCTGTTTATAGTTGATGGCATTAGCCTGAAATACGTGGGTAAGGTAGGTAGCACCTGGTTAGGCGTTACATAAAATTTTGGGATATAACACGCCACGCAAGTTAATTTGCACAGGCCGACATATTGTCTTCTAAAACACAAAGATATAATGCTTCTCGCAAATAGCCTGGTTGGTAAACAGAAATAGATATTCGAATTAGTGTTGGTTAGAAGGCAAATAATACGTTCGTAGATTTGAGTTATATAAATTAAGAGAATTTACAGGATCGTTAAAAGCGTATTGAACTTGCAGATAAGGTAACTGAAGTATGTGACAGTGTGGTTGTCTGCTCTGCTGCCCGGAGATCAGTGTTCGTTTCCGACCAGCGCTGTGAGAAGTGATCTCCTAATTTGACACCCTGTGGAAAGACCAGTCCACTCTTAACAGGCTGCTACATATTGTTTTTTACTGTAGGAAATGATATCCGAATATTTTGACCTTGTGGGAAGACCTGCCCGCTTTTCTTAAACTGCTACATATTGCTTTTCACTGCAGGCAGTGATGTCCCAAAGTTGCCAACCTGTGGGAACACCTGCACTATTGTGCCAGGCTGCTACATATAGTTTTTCACTCTAAGTAGTGATGTCCCAATTGGCCAACCTGTGAAAAAACCTGCCCACAACTTATATCTAAGAATTTTATATTAAATATAGTACAAAAATTTGTTATATTTTAACTACTAAAACCTACCAGCTATGACTTCTTCAGTGTGTGATGGTAGATCCCCAGATCATAGATGAACTTTCGGGCCCTTTCCGCAAACGGCCTGTCAGATGTTATCTAGTCAATCACACTCTGAAGACGGGATGCATTCTATCTTGCCCACACAAGCTTTTTGCCCAGTGGATGGATGAGTCTTTTGGTCTCTTGATCTAGAGTTCGGACTCCGAGATATCCCCACGAAGGAAGGAATCTATTTTAGCCAGATCTTGGAGATTAGGAGGAACTTGGATGTCAATGTTCCTTCTTGTCCTGTAATCGCTATCATCTTTCAGGTAGAGTCTGCTTTCCGCGATTGGTTTTAATGAGTCTTCCTGCTCTTCATTCATATCTAGTTAGCGAGAGATAAGCTGTCTGGCTGTTTCTGGCAGCACAGAGTGTGCTTGCGTGCCATTAAGCCTCTGCTAATACGGATAATGCTGGCATCGTGGAAATTTGGTAATTTATCCTAAATCGATCCGTCCACTCAATAGTGTGAGCGGCGCGCCGGTTCCTCGTCGTGTTTCTATCCAAATCATTGTCAGCTCCCCGAAATCTAGGGCAATGTCGGGTGCTCTGCACGTTCGATCGTTTTGAACTGCATCTACAAATAGGTTTGAATGTCATTGTTGTTCCCACGCGCAGCTATCGAAAGGTTTTGTTCATCCTTGCAGAGTTTCGCATGTAAGGATAAGGATGCACACCCTCGGAGCTCGCTCGGTATCCTAGAGTCACCGTCGTAAGACACCTTATTCAAGTGCCATTCAGCTTTTGGCATACTCGCTACGTCTCCGTTTGGGATTTTTTCTTCGGAGCCATCCCTAGACAATTGTCCGCGAATGGTTATTAAGTATTGTAACCGTATTTAGCAGTAATGATTAGTACAGGGTCCCTCTACCTGCAACCGGAGGACGCGTCTGGTGGAGAGAATATCACCTTCTTGGGTCTATTTCGCATTACTTCTACGAGGAAGATTGGATTTTACATCTACCATTTTTTTTAGAAAATACTTTCTAAACCGCTACTTACAAACTTTATTTGATTTAATTTTTATGGAGTAATATCTATTCGAATATATTCGAATATATTCGAATAGATATTCGATATGTTAGATATGTTATAAAATCATCGGTTTCTACGGCCGCGTATTCGCGCACCTGCTTGACAAAGTATATGTACTTTTCAGTAAATGCAACTAACTTTACTTAATAATCATACCAAGTTCATGTCATTGCAGTAATCGTAACTACTGATTCACCCAGTGCAGAAGATGGAGCATCACTTGCTCAATATTTGGCGGCTCTCGCAAATTGTCCCCCTACGCGAAGAAACAATTTTCTACGCCCACGGCGCGGTGGAATCGTACATAGTCCTTATCGGCAGAAGAAATTGAAAAAAGAGAGGCACAGCCTCTATGCCGCAGACTCAGAGTTTGCCGGAATCTTAACAGACGAAGAGCTGAAGATCTTCTGCAAGAGCTGGCCGCTGCACTCCAAGTGGAGGCTCAACAAGCAGTTCGAAATTCCTCAAAGCCAGAGCGCCAGAAGGCTCAAGCCGTTGAACTTCCTTTACGCCGCAGACTCAGTGGTCACCCTGATCTACAGAGACTAGAAGATGAAGCTGCTCTCCAAGAAGAAGCAGTGGAACTGGTTCCATTCAGACGTGGGAATAATAGTTAAGAGGTCGATGCAAATGGAGCACATGGTGTTGAAGGTATTCTCACAATTTAATTATTATGTTAGTGACTCTCAATTACGGCTGTGTGCTTTGGCCGGCCAGAACAAATAAAATAAACAAAATTAATAGTCGTTAAAGGAATACACAAAACAAAAGAACGATTATTCGATGATTCATGGTAGAACTAAAACCCTAGAAGAACTTGGGTTTTACCTGAGTGTATGTGGGCACGTTGAAGCATTTTGCAAATGGGTTCTACACGGGTTTTAAGCAGTTTGCAAATGGGTTCTACACGGGTTTTAAGTAGTTTGTATCCGGCCCTAAGAAGGGTTCTCAGGGGTTTTTAATGGTAGAGAACATTACACGCTACTCGGGTTCTACATTGGTTTCGACCAGGTTCGTATCTGGTCCTAAGAAGATTTATCATAGGTTCTAAATGGTACACAAATTGTGCGCTACTCGGGTTCCACATTGGTTTCAGTCAGGTCGTATCCGGTCCTAAGAAGGGATGTGAGGAATTCTAGATGGTAGAGAAAACGTTGCGGTACTTGTGTTCAACATGGGCTTTAAGCAGGTTGTATGCCGTACCTTAAACGGGTCCCATATTACCTTTAACCGGTAAAACAGATTATTATTATTATTGCACTTCATTTATATTTATTTTTACATAATTTATATATCACTACGAACACTAATTTCACATCTCATAGCACGCTTTCAGGACTATTGAAAATCGGACACGCCGCGCGGGATAAGAACCTACATCTGTAACTACCTTATCTATTACTACGCATCGCAGTCCCTAATATCCAAGCTTCTCGGCTATCTTAACCTTGGAATAATGTATTAAAATCTTGAAGTTGATCAATCTCAGTGGTATGGAGGCTCAAAAATCTGGCTAAAAGTAAAGATTTCATGGGATTTGTATGAAATTTTGGTGTAAAGTGGTTAATGATGTCGCTGATTGCGAATTTCACGGCAAATGAAATTTGAAATAATGGATCAAATATGGCCGCCAAAATGTCAACTCTTTACGTGCTTCTATGAAATTTGGTAAAACAGGGTTGTTGAAGAGCCCAGAAAGTTGACCAATAATTCAGATTTCCACTTATTATTTCATAAACTTTTCTTCGAGAGTTTTCGGGATCGCTGCTTTTTAAATTGAGGGCCTACATGTAACCACCGCTTAGGCGTGGCGAGACATTCTCCGTTTCTATTTTCGCGAGACAAAGTGCCGGGAAAGTATTGTCCCGAAGAAAATTCAGTAAATGACGGAAAAAAAATATGAGCCTACAGAACATTTAAAAAGGCACAAATTATCTCCAACAAATTTTCCGATTCGACTTGTCATTTGCGAAATAGAAAATAAAAACTGGTTTAGGAATTGTATCGAATTTAGTACCTTTTTTGTGTGCTCAACTCGTCGAAGCTTTGTTGTTTATCGATGAAATAAGTTCAAATTTGATGTACTATCGTGAAATACGCTATCGGTGCTAAAAAAAAATCTTGACTTGGGACAAAAAAGCAATTTGTTTCATCCAACGTTCTTTCGACTAGGACATTGTTAAATCAAATTCGTGTTCAAATTCATACATCAACTGGAAAAGTGAAATTTGTTCACTGTTAGATATTATGATTAATGCAAATCACACAAGCATGTGTCATTGTGAAAATAAAAATCAGATTAGGCATTTTCGACTTAATTTCAACGCTAGGTCCGAATGTGGCCGCAAAAATACTCTATCACGTTAAGAGTTCGATTCTGGCAGAAATATATGAGAGAAAGTTCTTTCAGAATCTATCCAATAGTTTTTATTTCTTTCCTGACTTTTCCGTGATCTGCAACTGATTCCTTTCGAAAGACATCCTCACCTAAAAGGGCAAAAACGTGATTATTGGCATTCTTGATAGTTGTCGCCTAGAGAATTGGCGCCGTTTTCTCGATTCGGTTACCTGCGAACATATTTGATGAATTTGCTTCTCGTGACAACTTTTGCATATCTGCGATTGCCCTTTCTCAGACTCACATTCTTGAGTATGTGTTCGTTGTGTGCACTCGTATGCATCCTGATCAAGCGTCTCATCTGATGTAAGTGAACGATTGCCTGTTCCATCAGGAACAATTAATTCTTCTGCTTTACTGTCTGATAGTGAGTGTGACGAAAAATTCTGCTCAACTCCTTCTTCTTCTTGATCAAACGCCCCATCTGATTTTATTGACTCATAGTCTTTTTGTGATGAAGTTGTGTCAGGCCGTACTTCCAATGAAGATTCTTGTTCCTGTGCACTATGAAGAATTCACCACCTTTCATTATATGCAATCAGACGCTTAATCAAAACGTCTGCACTGACAGGAAGTTCACCGAGTTTAAATATAACATGCTTAATTTTGTTACAGTTGCTTTCGCATGCCGCGCTAGATGATGTTACTTCACCGTCATCAAAAATGGGGATCATAAGAGCAAAATATGCAGGCAACAAGCTAATGATGCGAATAATGATTCTGAATATATCTGGAGCGTAGAAAGCATTGGGTCCTGTTCCTTTAATAACAAGTTCTTCACATTCTTTCTCTATACCTATGCAAGGCAACCTCAATTTCTGGTAGGCACTGAATGACACCACTTGAAGTTGCGTCGATTGATTGTTGTTTGAACAATTCTACAGGGGTTTCCACACCAGGATGTTTGCTTGTTATGGCTGTGGGATTCATAGCTACTACGAATATAGCTCTTAGAAATGATTTCATTTCACCTAGAGTCTTTGTACCAAGAGACCAATCGCTCAAAAATAAGTTTCCCATAGAAGAGGTGATACAATTTTTAACGCTTTCCATTCAGAAACGAATTTCATGGAGTGCGCTCTGTCTATGCGCACAAATCACCATGGAAAAATTTTCCCATTATAACCTCGAGTTAACAATATATAACAGGCATGCAGGTAATCATTTTTTGATTTATATTGTGTAAATGCTTTAACGATACCAGATAACAAGGCAATTCCTTGGTCGCAGCACACTTCTTTGGGTATTTCAACTCCTTCTCGCAGCCATCTCTCGAGGAAGTCACGTATTCTAATATTATCGTGGACAACAGTAAGCATGCTGCACACTGTGAAACTGTAATTTAATTCGCCGTCGTAGGCAATTACTTCATATAATAACAACTCCAACGTTTTTTGGAACTCCGTCTTTTTGATTCGCAGTGAAACGGCGCCCAATGAATCGAGCTTCAACTTTGATACATTAACTCTCCTACAGTACTCCTTATAATTTTGCGCTTGTAGCTTCGTGTAAAATATGATATAGCATGGATCCCATGAAACCCATTTTATGCTATCTTCGAAAAAAATATCGTATTTCATATCTATTATAGCTTCCAAAATGTTGGAACTTCTCTTGAACTTCTCTTTTTCTCGACACTTCATCACACGAACAGCATTGGTTGTTGGAAGATTAGCTGGCTGATCGTCACCTTCAAAGAATAATTTTTGTACATATGTTATAAAGGGCTTTACATACTATTTGAATTTCATACCATTTCGTGATCAAGAATATTAATCATACCTGTTTTCATTAATATTTGACCTTCTTCAGTCCGGTACAGAGCAGGTGATGGACCCTCGGCAATAATTGCAGTTACCGCTCTTTTTCTTGCAGAATCAATATTACGCCTCTTACCTTTACTTGTATGGGACTGTCAAAAGTTTCCAGCATATCGACATTGAATCAAAACTCATCATTCCAGACATTTTGCACTACCTACTTCTGAACTTTTTATACAAATAAGTACTGAATATACTAATTGCAATTTATCTACATAAGTAAATTCCCTTGAATAGCAAACAATTAATTATAAAGGTTTAATTTAATTTAACTAGGAATCTGTGTTATCATTGGAGGTGGTAACGATCGATCAAAAGAGAAATCTTTTCACACCCACTGTGAAAATGGAAATCTACAATATTGATCCGAGTTTTATCCTCTAATACAGAAAATCTTTTACGTCATCTCAGACTGGATGGAGCTAAAAATTACAATTTTTAAATTTAAATTTGATCTGAAAATAGATCTTCTCCTGTCACTCCGCGGAAACTCAGCGGAGCTGCAAAGCTGCGACCAGAATTTAAAAATTCACAATTCGCGACTGTATGATCCACTTGGTACACCGTACTCTCGGTTTAAATCCAGTTGGGGGGGTTTCTTGCAAATGGCCTTGGCCACAAGTCAGGGGGATCGAAACGTCAAATGTCAGGGCCACCTGAACCGTTTCAAATCTCTCGTCCTGTGCGCTGAGAAACTGCGTGGACCAGCAGTTCTAGCAAGGCCAAGAACGGGGGGACGGAATCCAAGAGTTTGGTGTACCACAGCGACCGCTACGAAAAGAGATCAAGTTTCGACCCGAGATTCAGCTCGACAGCTTGTCTTATTTCTCGAACCAAAGCGTAGTTCTGTTTAGTTGAGGTCCTGGTTACTTCCAGTGAAACGCGTTCAATTCAAATACAGGTCAGTAACACCAGCCCACCTAACTCATAATCTTAGGGTTTTCTTTGGCCTACTGAATTACGCCGTAAATGCGCTTACATGCGCATGTCGTGGCGCAAAATGTTTTATTGCTGGCGCATATGAGCGCATTTTCGGCGAAATTTCGTGGGCAGAAGAAAACCCGACGATTATGAGTGTGGGAGGGGGGGGGGGGGGGGTGTAACTGACATTTCAAATACAACGGTTGAATGCTCGCCTTTATCAGTTTGAGTTCAAAATGTGGTCCTTATTCTGCTTAAACGATTTACACACAACAGTGATTTATGGACTCTTCGATGAGTCATGACAAGAATCTTGCTCAAATATCAATATGATGTAGTACGTAGTATGCGCCTGAGCTATAAAGCAATAATAAGATTTCGTGTTCACGATTGAATTGGAATGAAAGCTTCTAATGTGCCTCCTAAGTGTTTACATTTTTCTAGTATCTCTTCCCTGTTCTTTCACACACCCCCCACACACTTTTGTTGGTGGTGGGAGGGGGCTTGCGGTTTAAGGTGGGTTCCGAACCACCAAAAGCAACAGCTTTAAGTACTTAGAGAACCTTTTCCTCTAGAGGTATTGGTCCTACGACTCTCCGGAGATGAATAACTTCCTTGCTAGGCTAATGTTCACCGCACGGGCTGCCGAGGCTCTTCCAGAGAGCGAGGCGGTAATCGAACTCGCAAGCCGACGGAGTAAGTCCAAAGCCTACGCCTGAATACCACGACCATCCTCCCACTGTTCACGATTGACTTTGTGCGTTGCAAAATCTGCAATGTCAGTATGCATGAGATTGAATAAATAAAACTGCAACTTATTTAGTGCGTTTTTGTCAGTGTATAAACGCAACATTAAAAATTCATCTATTTCTATTTATTTTTACAGAATTAAGTTCGCATAGTGACAGGCCTCAGCGCAAGCGCCCTCGCTCGCCTCAGCGTCACCAACCTTCTTCGAGCCAACCAAACAGACCAGCTTATCAATCTGTGTTGAGTAAGCAACAATGTGAAAGTGTAAATCTTTGAGTTTGAAGAGAAAAAAATTAATATTTGAATTACTGGTCAATTTTTCTTTCACAGTTCTGAACTTCACAAATATAACATACGGCAAGAAAGACTTCACATCATTTCAGAAGATTCGCGGGATTACATAGATATCGAGCTATTTTAACATATTTCTAAGAATTTCAAGAAATTTAAAAAATGTCAAGGAAGGTTAAATAATTTTGTAATATTTTGAAATATTTCGGAAGATTTTCAAGCATTTCAAAGTATTTGATGAATTTCAAAGGACTTGCAATTATTTCAAACAATTTTGCTAGATTTCTAAGAATATTGTAGGATTTCCAAAGATTTTTAAATAGATTTTAAGAATCTTCTAGAGAACTTTGAAAAATAAATCAAATTTCAAGGATCTGCTAGCGACTCCAAACACATTCATACTTTAAACAAATACGGTGTGACAATTATCGCAGAAATGTTCGATGGCAGGAAAATAATAAATGGTATTTTCCCTCATCCTCATTTCTTGATTATCACGTGATTTTTTCATAGCTAGGTGTTTACGTATTGAACAGAAATTTATAGAAGTGATACTTAAACACACAGATCTTATTTACAACGTGACAGTGGCAGTTTTCAACACCGAGCAGAAACTGCTACGTTGGCGTTCATGCAATCCGTCTCGTGATAGAAGAAAAATTGAAAATCACCAGCTGCTTTTTAATTCTTGCATTTTCGATGTATTTGGATTTTGTTGGTAAGTGTAATTTGGTTGACTATACTCATGATTATTCTACTTATATCCACTTTCTGAGGCTCGCGACTTTTGTCCTACGATGTCTTTAATCTTCTGCGAGTTTTTGGAAGCAGAATTTTTAGTCTTTTATTATAAAAAACGTTGTTTTGGAGAGAAGTCTAATCGGTTTCTTTTCAAATTTGTTCCTAAATAGAAAATATTTGTATATAACTTCATGTTTTAATGCTTATTCTTCTATCTTCTGTACACTAAGAGACCCTTATGGCTGTTGTATACATGTATATATCCACCAAAAAGCTACTCCAAGCTATATTTACAATGCGATCCCTGTCATCTGAACTATTCTCAATTATAGGTTTCAATGTTTATGAAAAATATAAAATAGCCTTGATATATTTATTGGCAATACGCACACTTAGAGAGATGTACATGGCAAGGGAGGAGAATATAATTCTCCAGCTTGTCCTGAGGTTCTCCCCAATACCTGTTGCGTTTGCTACGCAACAGCCCAATCATGAATTATCACTGGCGAACCAGTGATTTTCCCACTTTGCCTGGGTGAATCAGTAAGCGGCTTAACTAGAATAGTGTTACTGAATATACCAGTGACGCCAAATGATAGATTCGACCAGTGATATAGCATTTCACGCGGGCAATACATGAACTTCCAGTCGTCTGGTACGCGCGCGTCGCCAGTCAGGTCTTGGCATTTCTCGAGTGAAAACGAACCTTACTGTGTACTAGTGTTTGTGTTATAAATAATTGGCGCCTGACTGCAATAAGCAGGGGATATAATATCTTTCGCTTAAAGTGGGAAGGCCCCTGGCCAGTTGGGTTTGACTTTGAACGAAACGACAGGCCTTCCCACAATTAGGCGCAACATATTATATCCCATTATATTGCGGGCATTACTCTAAGAGAAGATACACTGTTAAAAATAATATTAAATTGAATATACCCATGTGTATTAAAATTAATATATCAATCATATGAAATCACCATTAAAAGCGTGTATATTAAATTTCATATATATTCATGTTAATCACTTACAAGAAAAATCAGATAATGCCATTTTACACAAATCCAAAATAAGTTCAACATGAATTTTCGTGTCTAAATAATAAAACATGATACCTTCTTCCAGTTAATCAAAAATATGACTGGATTTTAAGTCGAAAAGATCAATTAAGCAAAAAAATAACAGACCTAACCTACAATCAACTGTACTAGCATTAAATTTCTACTATTTAGACTGGATTTTGGAAAAAGTTCTACCCGTACGTCACACTTTCATTATAAATAGCAATTCAGTCGACGAATTCTAGATTATTAATTTAATTGCGAATATTCGACAAGATTTAAAGAAATGAAAGCACTTTGAGTTTTCATGCACACTGCTATACCGACCAGTATATTAAATTTAATATACATGTATATTAAATTCACTACACCCATGTATGTTACATTTCAGTAGCGGTAGTGCATATTTGCTTCACACACGTGTATATTAAATCTCATACAGATTTTTCTAACAGTGTAGTTACACACAATAATAAATTCTTTAAACAATTATTCTTATTACCCATGATTAATTATTAACTCACTCTAATTGAAAAGCTGGAAAAGTTGGAGATTTCGAAAGAATTGTCTTGGAAGATTTTTGTATTGGTATTAGTGTCTTATGAGAAATTATATATATATATATATATATATATACTATTTTTCTAAACTAAACACTGTTTAATATTCAAGATAGTAACACGTTAAGAATTTATGTAATGACTGATAAATGTGAATTCCACTATGTGCAGTGGTCGTTTCCACAACAATTGAGTATGTGGAGCGAAACATTCCGCGACCAATTCATATGTACACTGGTTCTTTCCACGAACTTCTACTAAAAAAGATCAGATTAGTTTAAATTTCTTACCAAATGTCCAGAACATTAAATACAGCTTTACATGCGCTTTTAATTCATCTTGAGTATTTTTAATTTATTTCAAGGAACCAAACAACGATCCGAAACCCGAACTAAAATCTAAATTTTACCAACGCGAACATGGCTCAAGCACGCACGGAACCCGGAAACACTCGCGACACTCAGGAAAAGGCGAGAACCCATGGTCAGAACACGTGGCGAATCTTTAATTCGATAATGATTTACGAAAGTAAACAAGAAGGCTCGTGCGACCATTGGACCTTTGCCGAAAAACAAATTAACATACCTTTACTTTACATTCTGTCTCCCCCTTCTCCATCAACTTTCTGATCCTCGTAAAAATATTGTCGTCGACTTCAAAATTGGACATGATGGATCTGAATAGCTTTCGATATTCGGAAAAAGAGAGAAAAGTAGTTCCGCTTCGGAAGGTTAGAACAAGAGTGACAGGTCTGAAAGGCAGCAGAACCTATGCAATTCTCGATCTACAAGTCGATATTTACCGGCCAATCAGAGCCGTCGCCGGGATCACGTGAACAGGTATCGCAAGGAAGTCGAGTTCGCAGACTCGTATAGTTTCGGAAGTGTACCCCGTTACATAGTATCAATTACTGATTTTTGGCCTTGATAATACATTTGGCTAGTTCAATTTATACAAAAAATTAGTAAATGTTCAAGTACGCCGGTTGGATAACATTCCAATGAGAGAGATTTGATACGGAGAGAGTTTACTCTCTCATTGTGGATATGGGGCTTGATGCCCACTAGCGACTATGTTGCACAATGGTCTCGGTCGTCCAGATGGCGGCGGCCTCTCGTTCGGTACAGGCGTGGAATAATCCCAGATTCAAATAAAATTTCGTAGATTCCTCGTTGTCGACAGATTGGGCTCCGTGAGAGAGTATGAAAGAATAGGATAATACAAACAAAAATAAGTAAATAATAGGATCTAAGACCTAGAGTGTTTCCTGGTGGTGCTCGATGATGGTGACCCTTGTTCTAACCTTTTGCGTAGTCTTTAATTTTTAATGTTTTGACATTTCCGGGGGCGAGACAGTTTTGAGTGACGGGTAATAAAATATACCCCGTCACAGCCCTAATAGGTCACGAGATGTGACCTTGGAAAGTGCAGTCTTCCTGCAAAGAGGCACCTGAGCGTACCGTAAAGTAGAACTACGCTCATATTTCGACGTTTTCGATTTGCGCTTGTTTTGTTTTTTTGGTTTTCTTTCGTCTCCACCCCTGACCTAAGCTTATTTTGGAGACCAACAGGTAATAATCAGTATTGCATTCAGAACCCCTCCTGACACTTTTATCTTTGACTAACTTTCCTTGTCGTTCATCCGCAACGATAACTGAACAACAACAACAACTGAACCTAAGCTAGCTAATCTTTTCCCGTTATCATTTTCTTCCAGATCTCAAAAATTACCAGCAACCTTCTGTATCCTGACGTTTGACGTTGGACGCCGATCCAGCCATTCAAATCTCTTAGCGGAATGATTCTTTTACCATGATCGCAAGTACTTATTGTATCATTTAAAGTGTTGTAGAAGGCGCCTTTGGCTTCTCTCGGATCACCATCAACTAAAGCGTAGCCCGCTATGATAAATAATCTTCCGATTCCTACCTCCATTCTAGCGCACAACAATCTGTGAGATACAAAATCGTGATCTGTGAGATGTTTTCTTGCTTTTTTATTCATAATCAAACTTACTTGCATAGATTCTCGTAATTCTCTTACCATAAGATCATTCACCCCACTAGCATTCCAAACACCCAGTCACCATTAAATGCCTGAAACTTGACCATTACGTTTACCGTGTGCATGCTATTCCGAGGCTATTTTATTGTTTGTATTAATCATTATTTGAATTGTACGTCCAACTACCACCTTCATGCGATAAATTTATTTTGCAAGTTAAAATCATGTCCTAAATTAAGTTTGTTGGTTGTTGCAGAGTGGAGAGTCTAATTATAACGTCAGTCCCACCAAACTTTAGTTAATGTAGGGGCGATGAAATTGGAACCGAGAGAGTCATAATTGGTCGATGATTTACGCTGAGGTCATCAGCCATCAGCAGCGTTGTATTAGATGGGAATTTATGTGGAACTGTGAAATTGCTGACTTCTTGCGAGAACATTTTTTGACAAGTGTTCAAATATTACAGAATTCCGTTTTATTGAAATTTGAATTTTCCTGGTAATTGTGAAATCCTTGAAAATAAATACATAATAAGCTGTACTTATACTTCAAGATTTCAAGGTTTTTGAAAAAATTCTACAAGATTTAAGGAATCTGATAGGCTTTCCAATTATTTCAAAGGACTTACAAGGTTTTAAAGATACTAAGCCATTTCAATAGATACCGATCAAGAGATGTCAAAAATTGTAAGGAAGGTCAAATAATTTTGTAACACTTCCAAATGTTTCAAGAGGTTTGCAAGAATTTCACAAGATTTAAAGAATTCTAAAGGACTTCACATTATTTCAAAAGATTAATGGGATCTTAAAGATATCAAGCTGTTTTAACAGATTCCAAAGAATTTCAAGAGTTTAAAAAATTTCAAGGAAGGTCATATAATTTTGTAACATTTTCAAATATTTCAAGAGATTTTCAAGAATATCGTAATATTTAAGGAATTTCCAAGGACTTTCAATTACCTAAGAGAGTCCAAAGAATTTCAAGAGATTTAAAAAATGTTCACAATGTCAAAAAATCTTGTAGGATTTTTCGGTGGAAAATTAATCTTTTTGGTTGAATCTTCAACTGTTATGTTAAAAATTCATCTGTTGTGTTGGAAATTTAAGAATCTTGTGAAAAGCAGTCCTTTTTGTTGAAAATTTGCGACACTATAGTTTAGGCCGAGTAATCCACCATTTGACGTGATCCAGAGTAATCCTACGGATTTTTTTGTTGTTGCCAAAATTGGTTTTTTAAAGAAAGCGTTAAAGTTGGTAATCTCTATCAATGAAAGTATACGTATTCATACTTTAAACAAATACGATGTGCCAATTATCACAGAAATGTTCACTGGCAGGAAATATTAAATGGTATTTTTCCTCAGCCTCAGTTCTTGATTACCACGTGATTTTTTCATAGCTAGGTATTTACGCATTAAACAGTTTATAGAAGCGATACTTACAAAACACACAGTTCCTATTTACAACGTGACAGTAGCAGTTTTCAGCACCTAGCAGAAAATGCTACGTTGTCATTCATGAAATGTGGCTCATGATGAAACAAAAAATGAATATCACCAGCTGCTTTCTAATTCTTACATTTGCGATCTATTTGGATTTGGTTGGTAAGTGTAATTTGGCAAACTATGCTCATAATTGTTCTACTTATATCCACTTTTTGGGGCTCGCGACTTTTTTCCTACGATGCTTTCAATCTTCTGCGAGTTTTAGGCAACATAATTTTTAGTCTTTTAATAGAAAAAACGTTGGTTCGGAGAGAAATCTAATCGGCTTCTTGTCAAATTCGTTCCCAAATGGAAAATATTTGTATACGACTTCATGTTTTAATGCTTATTCTCCTATCTTCTGTACACTTAGAGAGCCATATGGTTGCAGTATGGTTGTAGCCCTGATTTGAAATTGCCCTATTTAGCCCTCTTCAGGTTTTCTATTTTTAATAAAAAAATTTTAATCAAGTTTGGCGATAATCCGTCAACCATATACAAGTATTCTGTCATTAGTTATAAATATTTTTTCGCTGTTCTGGTTAAAAATTAATAAAATAGTATTGAGATACAGATGGTATGTTAAGTTTTCATTCAGTGGAATTGGAGGGGTTTTCATTCAAAAACCCTAAGTCGGGAAGTCTCCAGGAATACTTGGCAACGCCGAATTTAGAAACTTAACCTCAAAGGGGCTTGCATATGCCGGTTTCTTTCTGAATATACTTCTGGGAAGCCCCACGATCATTTTGAGCCCAAAACCAAAAAAATCGCTTGAGCCCTCTTCGAGAAAACTCTTTTTTTGATTTTTTTGAAGAGGTTAATTAACATATTTTAAAGAAAATAAGTTAAACGTGGAATTTCATTTGCTCAAAACATTCAGTTTGGCATCCAAAAAAGGGCTGCAGGTGCTGAACATCTTACGAGAACTGAAACCCTTCAATATTTTTGAAAAATGGTGAAAAAAGTGGGAAAAAATCAGATTTTTGAGAATTGCCTTATTCCAGTTCATCCTATGTCCCAAAGACCTTAACAAGGATTAAAGCTCTTTCAATTTTCTGCAAAGTCAAACAAAATTGAATGTTTTATCTCCAAAAGTTTGGGAGTTATGTTCTTAAGAAGTCGATTTTCAGCGATTAATTTGAATGAAAAAAAATATGTATATAGTTTTGGGGAAATAACTTATTCCCTGTGCATATCTTGTAAAAATGACGACATAATTAATTAAAGAAGACTTAATTTTGAGTAGATCTAAAAAAAACATTGCTCTAGCTCTAATAGAACCAAAATTATGGCCTTTTGAATAGGACCCTTTTTTATGAAATTCTGTTCAACATCAATTTTATGAATAAAATTTCTCGTTTTTCAAAATAACTCATTTCCTCAGCGTTTTAGGTGAAAGTTGATGATGTTCACGCTAAACTTGAAAAAATCATTGAAATTCAATCAGCGGTTTGGGAGATACGGTGTTTTAAAAAGAGTCGAATCCCAGATTAAAATTAAAATCATCAGCAGTTTTCGGTACATGAAATTCCAGTTACACGTATCTCTTGAAAGTCCTTCAATTTTCAATAATATTATAACAATGTGCAGAATGTTGACAAATACCTTAATCCTTTAATACCATACAATATTTCTAGCCCACCACAAACAATTCAAGCAAATAGTAAAAGCTTTGTTGAACTACTTGTCATACTTTAGAATATGTGCAATATGGCTGAAGAGTGGGGTTGTATGTGTATACAGGGTGCGGCAAAGAAACTTGCTGATTTGTTTTTGGCACCAAGTGGCGAGGAGTGGTCGGATTAAGGCGTTCGCATAAGAAAATCCGTTGCAGTGCGCTGGAAACGTCTCACGGACGTGCCGTCCGCTAACGAACACATAACGCCAACCAATTGCGTGCAACCTGTCGTGCTGCTGCGGTCCGAGCGGGGACGTACACAAGTATGTCGCTACTTATACTAATTCGCAACACACTTGAGTACGTGCTGCCACGGACTGCAGCAGCACGACAGGTTGCACGCGATTGGTTGGCGTTATGTGTTAATGCGCGGACGGCACGTCCGTGAGACGTTTCCAGCACACTGCAACGGATTTTCTTGTGCGAACGCCTTAAGGGTGAGGAGAGTCTCATTAAGTAGGGGACGTCCTGAAGTTTCGTTTCCCCTGCAGTCAATCGACATCATGCATTGGGCGAAGGAGCAGCACGCGTTTGCCTGCGAGGCTTACTATTCCAACGGTCGTTTCATCATCCTTCCGTATCCGGTTCAACGTTCATCCTGCAGGTTGGGAAAGTAAGCATCGCAGGCAAGTGCGGGCTGCTCCTTTGTAGAATGCATGATGTCGCCTGACTGTGGGGGAAACGAAAGTTCAGGACGTTCCCTACTGAATGAGACCCTCCATACCCTCATCCGACTACCCCTCGCCACATCGCGCCAAAAAAAAAAAATTAGCAAGTTTTTGTGCCGCACCCTGTATATCCCGACAAAGGCCTGGATTATTTCATTCGTTATCAGTTGTGTTCTTCCTGTAAATGTATCAGTAAAAAGGCTCCTCTGTTTTCTGATAATGAGTGCCGCCACTCTTCTCACTCTCGTGACGACTTTAGCATTTTTCATTTACTCTGTTGGTGAGTAAAATATACGATATAATTTAATAATTAAAGTAAAATAAAATTTTGTGCGTTCTCCTTTTCGTATTGCTTTTCCCTAAAATTAAAATCATAAACAATTGAGAAGTCCATAGCGATCATTTTTTCAATAATGAGTGTCTGGAAAAATTTGTTAAACGATGTAAACTGATTTTTACAAAAGAAAAATGATAGATCATCAATTGCTGGATTTATTCTCGAAAAAATGAAAAATCATTTTTTGAATTTCGTAACCCCAGGCTGAAACTATTCTCGCTTCCGTTGGGTCACCATCCGTTTTACTTTCTCTCCCCGTAACCCCTATCTCTTGAACTCCTTCTATCTTATTAGACACTAATCTAATTATCGTCTGCTAAAATCCATAGAAATCCCTTTAAATCATTAAACCTTTATTGATTTCCTTTGAAATCTTTTTGAAATCTTTGTAATAGTTAAGAATCTGTAGAAATCATTCAAAATCTTATGAAACCTAAAAATACCATAAAATTTGTGAAATTCCTTTAAAACATTGAAATACTTGGAGAGACAATAGAATCCCATAATTCTGGAGAATTCCCTTTGAATTCCTTAAAATCTTTAGAAACCCTACAGAATTTTTGTTGACATTCATTGAAGTTTTTGAAATTTTTTAAAATTCTTCGAAATCTTCAAAAAAATCTTAAAGTCGGTGAAATCTACAGAAGGTGATTTAAATAACACTAATTTAATATTATACAGTTCTCTCTAAAAAAAAGCGTTTAAGTATCTAGAAATCTTCGAAATATTTCAAGATTCAATAAAATTGTTTAAATCTAATGAAATTCCTTGAAATGTCCTAGATCCCTCGCAATTTCAGTTTATTTTTATTAATTTTCTAGAGTTCTCTAAAAATCTGATAAAATCTTTAGAAATTGTACAAAGTTCTTTGAAATCCTTTCAAGGTTTTGAAGTCTCCTGAAATTCTTTGAAATCTGTAAAAATAACTCAATATATTCAAGATCTTTTAAACTACTTTCCTTACCTTATTTCTCCTCACTAAGCCGCTCTTCATTTCCTCTCACTCCCCCTACATTCTCACCACTCATTCCCCTTCCCCCATTACCCCTCAGTTCCCTACTCCATCTCATATCTATCTCCATGCTTTCCCTATTTAACGTACTCTAATTCAGGCCTGTCCAAGTAGGGAAAACTGCCTATTTGCCAGATGGGAATTTAACACAACCACCGACCTCTGCTCATTCATCCTCACGAGAGCGACCACCCCCCCAAGCCTCTGGACCTGAGAAGAGGGAAGTGATGGTGTAACTCGAACATGTGGCGAATAAGCAGTTTTCCCCTGCTTGGACAGGCCTGCTCTATTTTCTCCTCACTTTCCCCACTTCACCTACCCCCATTTCTCCTCGTTTGCCATACTTACCCACATCTAGTTTCTCATCCATTCCCCTACTTCCCCATCTCTCATTTCCCCTTCCCCCATTACCCCTCAGCCGCCTACTCCATCTTCTCTTTTCCCCACGCTTTCCCTATTTCATGTACTCTAGTTTCTCCCCACTTCCCTTACTTCACCTACGTCCATTGCTATTCGTTACTTATACTGACCCAACTCTAATTTCTCCTTCATTCCCCTACTTGCCCTCTTCTTATTTCCTCTTCTATAAAAAAGTACGACCAATGGACACTTGACTGAAATTCCAAGGGTTTCTGCCCGGACCTATGAAAACCTGGAAACAGATGTGAATTTTCGTTGCGGGCAATTTTTTAATTCGTAAATGTCAATATTTTCCCATCGAACCAAAGGATGATAGTCAATCTCACCACGTGAATGTATTTTTTCTTGCAGGTAAAGATTACTTTGAAAAACGGGTAAAGATTACACTTAGTTTTTTCTATGCAGGTCCATATGAAAAATTGATGATTCATTAAACTTGATACATTTCGCTTGTCCTTTTACAGAATCAGGCGATGAAACACCAAACAGGAAAGCCTGGGGTTCTTCCTTGAAGTTGAAATCTTTCTCATTTAATCGGCGAGGGAGTGGTTCCGGTGGTGAGTATTTTTATTCAAAACTCATTCGTAATTACCAGAGTTGTGATATGCTCAAGTAAAAAGATGCGTTTTTAAGCTATTTTCGGGAAAAACGGTTTTTGAAAAATCCGCGGATGTCACGTGGGACGCAATACAAGAGTTTTTCAACTTCGGTTAGATCAGGCAGTTTCGAGTTTATAACCGCATAGTCCCGGCTCGAATCCTGCTGCTCGCATTTTTTCATTCAAATATTTTTATCGTAATTAACTATTAAATTTACCTGATTTAATCGAAAATATTCATTTTTAACCATTTTTGAATATGGAATCATTGTTTTGTTTCAACTTTCTCCACTTGCAATAAAGGAAAAATTGTTTTTATACAAATTATTCGCCTCTCTTTATTCAACTTAACATTAATAGTTTGCTTATTATTTTTACATGAAATTTAAAAAGGATGAAAACGAGCTAAACCAGAATACAAATAAAACGAAAAGGGTTATGAATTTGCTGTGAGACGACTAAAAAATCCCGAAAATAAAAATTCCCGAATAATGAAATTCCCGACAGAAAATTGCTCAGCTACAAAATATTCTAACTAGAAAATTTCCGGATTATAATATTCCCGAATTTTAAAACTCCCGAATAACGGAATTTCCGGGACGACCGAAAAATCCCAAAAATCTAAATTCCCGGAAGCTTAAATTCCCGAATTAAAAAATTCCCGAATAATAAAATTCCTGAATTGGAAAATTCCTGAATAATAATATTCCTGAACAGTTCATAATATTGGGATGACTAAAAAATCCTTAAAATTAAAATTCTCGAATTGGAAAGTTCCCGAACAATAAAATTCGCGAAATTATAAAATTACCGCAATATAAAAATCCCGAATTTGAAAATTCCCGAATAATCAAATTCCCGGGATGATTAGGAATCCCAAAAAATAAAATTTCTGAATAATAACATTCCCGCAATTGTGAAATTGCAGAAATAGAAAAATTCAAATTTGAAAATTTCCGGATAATAAAATTCCCTGGACGACTTAAAATTCAAGAAACTAAAATTGTAGAAATTGTAACACTGCGGAAATATAAAAATTCCCGAATAAGGAAATTCTCGGGACGACTGAAAAATCCCGAAAATTAAAATTCCCGAATAATACAATTTTGCAGAAATTTGAAAATTACGAATTTGAAAATTTACGAAAAATATAACCCCGAATTCGAAAATTTCCAAATAATAAAATTCTCCGGACAACTGAAAAATCAATTGGGAAATTCCCGAAAAATAAAATTCCCGAAATTATATAATTACTGAAATATAAAAATCCCGAAAATTAAAATTCCTGAATAATAAAATTTCCGACAGAAAATTGCTCAATTATAAAATATTCGAACTAGAAATTTGCGGGTTATAAAATTCTCGAATTTGAAAAATTAAAAATTTTTGTTGGAATAAATATTATTCTTTTATTAAGAATCTAGTTAATTTAAAAACACATGTGCTCCAGAAATATACATTTTTCTAATTATTATTATTTTAAATCAAAGAATAATTTTAAAGACTTTAAACATCACCAAAAATGTTTTCAATATAAATACTTGGTAATTTTATTTTTAATAAATGAATAATATTGATTAAAAAACAATTATTTAAATTGCTTAAATTCGGGAATTTTCCAATTTGGGATTTTTATATTTCGGCAGTTTTATAATTTGGGGAATTGTAGAGAGTCCGGAATTTTATTTTTTTGGATTTATTTTTTACAATAAATATGATTTATTTTTAAGGTGTTTGATGTGTTTTTGAATTTAAAATAACAATAATTGAAAAGAATGCTCTATTTGGAATATTATCTTCAATGCGGAATTTTACAGTACCAGGAAATTTTCATTCTAATTTTACAATTTAAATAAATAATCAGCGTTTTTTGTAATTCTATGTTTTTATTTAGAATAACAATAATTTTATAAAAATTGTATAGAAAAATTAAATTAAAAACACATGCGCTACAGAAATATATATTTTTTTAATTATTGTTATTTTAAATCAGAAAATGATTTTAGATAACTTTGAACATTACAAAAAATTGTTTTCAATAAAATATTTGGTTATTTTATTTTTAATAAGTAAATAATATTTCGGCAGTTTAGGTTGATTTGAATATTCTTAATTATGAATTGCAAAAAGGAAATTGGCCAATAATGCATGTAACATGCGTGGACCTATCACTAGGTGGAATATAAATCACTGTTCAAACTATTGAATACGTATTTATTGAATTTTAAACAATAATCCAGAATAACTAATAAAATGGTAAAATTTTCGATTTAAAAAGATAGGTATTCAACTAAAAATGAAAAAATTGAATTTTGAGTTTGAAGAATTACTTTTGAACAAAACAAAAAAAAAACACACACATTTTTGACCGATTGAAGTTAATAAAAATAAGACGAATTTTCAATAAAATAAATGAATCATCAATGAAATAGATAAATTTTTAACAAAGAAGATTAATTTTCTAGCGAAAAAAAAATAATATTCAACAAAATAGTTAAGTTTCCAAACCAAAAATTCGAATGTTTTAGAAAACGGTTGACTCTTAAGCCGGAGAAGATGAATCTTCAACAAGAAAATTTCTTTTAAATTATTAAATATGGATTTGAATTCCTTATTTTAATTATTTACTTATAAAAGATAAACTTTCAACCAAAAATGAAATAATAATTTTCAGAAAAATCTTCAACAAGTATTTAAAGTTTTACCTCCAAAAAATTTTAATTCACGTAGTTGAATCTTCAAATCAAAACACGAATTTTGGAGACAAAATATGAGTTTTCAAGAAAAATGTTAATTCACAATTAAACGGGTGAATTTTCCACTGAAATGATGATTGAAATTTAAAAATATTTTTATTTGTAATAAAAACAGTTGAATTCAACCTAAAAAGACGAGTTGAATGCTCAACCGAATCAGACTTATTTTTAACCAAAAAGTTCTACTTTTAAGGCAAAAGGATGAATTTTCTAGCAAATAAGATGAAATTTGAACAAAAGACATGCATTTTTAAAAGAATATTGAAATTTTTAACTAAAATAGATCAATTTTAAATTTTAACATTTTAACGATTCTAACTTTGGTTGAAATTTATTTTTTTTTAGATGGAAATTCATGTTCTTTGTTGAACGGGAGTCTTTTTTGGTAGAAAATTAATCTTTCGGGTTGAAAATTCAACTATTGTTCGTTGAAGATTCAGCATTTTAGTTGAAAATTCATTTATTTGGTTGATAATTTATCTTTTTGAATTGGATACACAAATAAAAATTATTTTTAATATATTTCGAAGCAAAATGTATTTTGCATAACATTATTGTTATTCTCCTAGGTGTTATTGGTTTTATACCTGGAAGAATTTAGAAATCGGGATATTGTAGCCACCCTGAATAGGCCACTGTTTAATGCGAATAATATATTTTTTATGCCTTGGATTTTTTTATCATTCAAATTTAGCACCCTTTCCAATTTGAAGAAATACATTTCCCCGAAAAATTTTAATAATATAATAATTATTAATAAAAGTAGAAAATACGATTTTTCAAATCCTAGTTAAAAATGCTCATAAATGCTCATTAAATTCTCAAAGCACATAAAGTTTGATTAAATGGATTTAAAAATTTTGGAAAACGCTACCATTACCAAGCTTCCTCTATGAGGAAGCAAAATTGATGATTCATTAAACTTGATACATTTCTGTTGATATTTTCAGTTACACAGGAAACACCAACAATAAGAAACGTCAGGAGAGAAGAGAGTTCTAATTTTGGGTCTGATCATTACCAGCATGCGCATACTGGAGGTTCTTATCGCAATTAACTATTTAATTTATCTGATTTAATCCAAAATATTCATTTTTAACTATTTCTTCACATGAAAAAATTGTTTAAATTCTGCTTATTATTATTTTTACGTTAGATGAATTCATAAAATTTTTGAAAATTTTCAAAGTTTTGATACATTTTCAGAAATTGGAAACTCTCCAGATATTTTGAAGTTTTTGGAAATTGTAAAGATTTTGGAAAGTTTGCAACAAAAATTGAAAATACGGTCATTAAAAGAGAATTTTGCAACAGAATTTCACTGAGTGAACCAGTGAATTTTCACTGATTGCCAGTGACACACTTCTGGATGTTTCAGCCAGCTAGATTTCACTGGAAATCAGTGTGGTTTCATTGGTTCATTTTAAGAGAGTGCGTTGGAAAATCTGCAGCTTAACAATAAGTAAGCTTGAATAAACGAAACTGCAACTTCTTTAGCATATTTTTTTCAGTGTCAATATTCAAAATTTAAAATACATTCATTTCTATTTGTTCTTACACAATTAATTTCACCGGACCAACATCATCAGGCTATGATACCCAATCCTCAGGATATGATGCACCAACAACATCAGGATATGATGCCCTATCCTCTGCCTATGATGCCCTATCATCAGAGTAGCCAACATCCTTCAAGCCAATCAAGTAATTGCTGTGTTTTTAAATTACTTCGTTACAGATACGTTACATAAAAAAATCAACTCGTTGCACTTACGTTACTTGAAGAAGTAACTTCATCTATCTGTTACCGTGGATATTTAATCTTTTTTGGTTGAAAATGCAACTGCTTGGCTGAAAACTAATCTTTTGCATTTAAATATTAAATTTCCAAGTATTTTATTATTATTAGTTCAGGGTTGAGACCTTAGCAGCCCCTGACGCTTGAGTAATCTCGTTGCTTCCCCTTGTGAGCCTAAGCATGACCCCATAGCCCTCTCCATAGGGAGAGGACCGCAGCCACGCTATTGGCTGACATCTGCAACTCACTGATAAAATAATTACCTGTGAGTGTTAGACGTTTCCAAGCAACCGCAGGGCAGTAGCAAAGAGTGTGTGTGGATGTCTCACTATCCTTTCCGCACAGACGACAGAGAGGACTTTCTGCAAGCCCTATCTTATGTCTGTGATATCCTAACTTCCCATGTCCTATGAATAGTTCTGTTAGGACTTTGATTTCATTCCTCCCGAGCTTGAGTATTTCCCTAGCTCGGTTGAAGTTAAGCTTTAAACCCAAGAGTCTGCAACCAGGAACCAAATCCCACTCACTCTGATGTTCCTCAGTCAGCCAACTGTTAATTACTTCAGTGACTAACCTGCTGGAAATACCTACATTGTTAAAAATTCCCGCATAAAACTTCCACTAAATGTATTGGAAGTTTATTTCCGAAATGTAGGGTAACGCTACAATACATAATGTTGTAGTTTTCCAATGCAACGGATGAGGCGCGTGCGCACAATTTTCGACTTAAAAACGCTACAATACATGTATTGCAATTTTGGCATTCCAATACCGTGTTTGCAATTTTGCCTTACGCTTGTATTGTAGAAGCGTTGGAGAATTCCAAACATTTTTAACAGTGTACCACTGGCTCGGGTCCAGTAAAATTTCTTCCTGCTGCTAGCTTGGCTAGCCTTTCCGATATCTCATTGCCCTTGATACCACTGTGTCCAGGGATCCAAAGCAGAGTGACTCGGTTTTCGGTCGCTAACGTATTTAAAGCATTCCCATACTAATAGCGACGTAGTTGTTGTTCCATTCAAGGCCAATATAGCAGCCCTGCTCTCTGAGCAGATACGGATGTTCCTTTTATCGCCGTCCTCCCTTGCCTTGTAGGCACACTGGAGTATGGCAATAATCTCAGATTGTAGAACCTTGGCGTAGGACCCCATCTCAATTGTGAAGCCCATTCCATTCCTTCTACGATATACGCCGGCTCCTGCATTCTCCTCATTCGTGGAGCCATCTGTAAACCAGTTTTCTCCATCACAGGACAGGTATGCGTCGCCTCCTCCGTCATTCCTCCTTCGTGGATAGGCTAACTCGATACTTCTTGTTGAAGAGGTGGCGAGTTACCATCTTGTCCCTGGGCATGTTCAGGGTCGGCCTTCGCGTGATGTAGACTGGGATCTTCACTGCTGTCGAGATCCTTCTGTCATTCACCAAATTTAGTCTCCAGGCCGCCTTCGCAGCCACGAACTGAATGGTAAGATGGAGGGGCTCTAAGCCTATTAGTGCCCCCAGTGCCATCGTGGGTGTCAACTTCGAGGCTCTAGTGACGCCTCTCAAAATCAGTCCCCTGATCCTTTCCAGTCGAGACATCACCATGGACAGCTCGACCCTGTTCCACCAGACTACCACCGCATAGGTTAACCTGGGTCGCAAGATCGCTGTATAAATCCACATAAGTGTCTCCGGTTTCAAGCCCCAGCTTTTCCCTATGGCTCTCCTACAGAGCCATAGGGTCGCTACTAGCTTCTTGCACTTGTTTTCCAGGTGCATACAAAATAGCATATACATAGTTACACCGCTTGGGTGACACTCCGGTGAGAGAGATTGTTTAGAGAGAGATTTCACTCTCTCGTTGTTGGGTCAGGGCCCCATGCCCGCTTGCTACTCTGCTTGATCGGTGGTCTCGGTCGTCCGTACGGTGGTGGCCTCTGGTTTGAGCGGGAGAAGGTTCCCGTATTTGAATATACATGGTTTCGTAGAGTCCCCTTTCGATGACATGTTTGGCTTCGGGAGGAAGTATGAAAATAATAGGAGAACAGAAGAGTAAATAAATGATAAGGTATAAGCCCGCGAGTGTTTCCTGGTGGTGTTTCGGTGGTGACCCTTGTTCTAACGTCTGAGGCGTGTTGGTTAGGAAGTTTTTCAGTTTCCTCGACAAATGGAGTTCTTTAAGTGACGGGTGATATTTACCACGTCACAAATTTCCTCCAAAAATAAAATTTTCTGCTCAATAAAAATTTCCTCCAAAAAAATAAATGGTCAAGCATCGACAACTGTGTTTTGGTGATTGTGAATTCTCTTTTGCTGAAGCTCCTTCGGCTTTAACGAACACATTCTGATCACCCTTTTTTTATTCCAGAAAAATTGATTAGTATTAATCACAGCATTTTGCGCATTATGTTAGCTGTAACTATAAATGATTCTAAAATCAAGTAAAAATTAAAACCTTGACAAAGATAATGTTGGATCGGCAAAAATGCATTTATTTCCAAGGTTTTCCTATTTTGTGTCGCATTAGTATACATGTTATTGAACCAATTAACCAATTATAACTCATTGTAATTTTAACTTATAAAGTGTATCACATTTGTCACTCCTATGTAAATGAACTTAACAATTTTTTGATTGTATAATTTTACATTACGAGTTCTTCGATTTGAAACCTAGGTAAAATAAAGCGTATTTATATAATATATTGCTTGCGATTAGTAATAAGATACAAATTATTATTTTAAATTTTAAATCTAAAAAAAGATCTTCCACTTTTATATATTTTGCTTTGAACATTTTTTAATAACGATCTTTTGATTCAAAATACTGAAAAAATGGTGCAACAAATGTCTTAGCAGGGACGTTGACAAGCAGGAATGCTTTTCAGGCTATTAAACAGTGAAAGCTTGGCTCCATCAAGTTTCCTTCCATTCTCCTTGTCTGTAATCTTCTTGCCGGATGGTGCAGAAAACTTGAAAATGAACATGGTCAAGAATATGAAGATCCATTAGATACGGCACTTCTCATTTTCGACAATTGGCTCTATTTTCCTAGGAGCGTTTAGCCGAGCAGCATTAGAGCTAATGTCGTAAGAGGGACAGAGAGGGTAGTAAAGCACTCTTAGTGCTTCATTGTGCCTTTGAATGTACGTTGTTCCAGCAAGATATGAGCAACTATATATAATGTTTCCTAGGTGCGCAGGGATCGCGTGACACGCTCTGCAGTTATCATCGGGAATGTCTTGACTGTTTTACGGTTTGCATCGACCAGAGCTCTCGTTGGATTATACACACTACAATTGATAGTCCAGAAGTCGGACTCGCCCAAAAAATCTCCACAAATCTCGTCAGCCAGTTCAGCCAGATCCTTGGGCTTGAGACAAACCTGTATGTTGATGTATCTCGGGGTCCTGAAGCATTGCCCTTCCTCTATTGGATGCCTGCCCGCGGCTCGTTTCAGTGTCGCCTCTATTTCTCTTTAGCCGTCTTGTTCTGGCTGCGGTAGAGTAGGCACTTCGCTTACACATCCCTTTTTCCGGAGTTCCTCTGCACGGTTTCGCAGATGTTGATGCAAAAAAATGCGAGCACTCTGGGTGCTTCTGGCACCACAGAGCATACAGTCCTGTCATGTAAATTTCTTGTTCAAGGGCCATACTGCTATCGTAGCACTCCAGCAGGTCGTCCTGATGTCGATCCGTCCCTTAAAATTATTGCGATTCAGCCGATCCTTCGCACTGACTCTGTCTTGATTGGCTCACCCAACTGCGGGGTAGTCGGCATTGTTGTCCGACACATTGTGGGAATCCTCAGAAAAAAGACTCAAAGAACATTAATAGCTTCTTAGTGATCTGCAGTGCTTTCATAATACTTGAGGAGGAATACCCACTTATCACAACCGAGAAGGTGAAAAAAGTATCAAAGGGCATGAAGAACTGTTCCGCTCTTGGAGTAGATGGTATCAAGAGCTTCTGGTGAAAGAAGTTTCTCCCAAACCACCAGCATCTGGCCGGCATTATTACTTTGTATCCAAAGTCGGAAGAGCCTGGTACAGAGTGGTTAGTTGAATGGCGCATGGTGCTTCTGCCGAAGATAGGCAATTTAATTGATCTTGAGAATTACATGCCGATAACTTGTCTGAACACGCTGTATGAAGATGTTCACAGTCATCCTAAATATTAGAATTGTTCGGATAATCGGGCCTGTGTGGCGAGAGATGTACGAGCAACACGGCTCAAAGAAAGGCGTAGCAGCATGTCGGGAGAACCTGCTCATAGATAGATGTGTCTTCAAAGACGCAGCATTCTACCAGCGCTACCTATCTATGGCCTGGATTCACTACCTGAAAGCTTTCGATTCAACCTCCCATAGAATTATGATCTGTCAGTTAGAAAGATTGGAGCTCTGTGACAACTGATAACGTCATTTTTCAGAAATGTGTATTGCAGGGCGACACAATGAGTCCCCTCCTCTTTAGCCTCACATCAGAGCGACTGCCTCTCGCAGTTCGCCATTCCGGACGCGAATAGATTTTTGAGCGGTATTCAAAATATTATAAAATTTCGTGAAATTTTGTGTTTCAAAATTGAGAAAAGAAAATAATTTTTCTTATAACGATTTTTTACAACAATGGTAACTTCGTTCAGTCAAAATATTTTCTATTCAAATATTATACACTTATTAATATAATGATTAATTTTTTTATCAAAACTGTTCGCAACAACATCAACTATTATCAAATGACAATGTCGTGTGTCAGGTTATTATCCTTGAGATGAAAGGAAAAGATTCCGTGAAAAAAAAAAGTTTTTATGTCCAGAAATACCATGTAAGCGAATTTTTTTTAACAATAACAATTTTCCTTCTTCAATTTTTGTCATGATTAATTATTACTATATTTATATGTTTTTCAAAAAAAAATAAATTTCTAAATTGGTTAGGATATACGACATCTGGAACTTTTTTAACACCAATAGCTTTTCTTGTATCTCCTATCTGTAAGATAGATCGATCGATCTCATAAAATCAGGATGACATTTTTTTGATTGACTTTTGAAACCATTGATCAGATTCCTGGCTCAGTGATTAACAATAACAATAATATGGTAGAATTGATTGAAAATTTTTAGAATTGTCTGTATGAGTCGTAGAAAATTCCTAATCTGAAAGATAATACACTAAAATAATGCAGGCATATTTTATTTCAACAGCACATGCAACTTCTTGGCCCTCTGCCACTTCCGGTTTTGGTCAGGTGAGTTTAAATTTAATAATTGTATTTTCACAATTATTCATCACCTTCTTAAAGTTTCTTATCCATAGCAATTGATTGCTTCCTTAATGCTCATATAAAGTAATTATTTTGCTTTCCCACAAAGGCAGTTTTTTCATTGATAGAATAGAAAAATGATTGCCCGCTGAAAAGTAAATAATGAAATTATAAAATAATCCATATCTACAATGTTCATGCTGACATAAATCTAATTAGTACTTCTGTTCTTCCTGTTTTTAGTTAGAAAATACCGGAAATCAAAATAACTGTATTCATGGTTATTCATTAAACGCTTGCCTCCAATGTTGCTATTTTGGTAAGTTTCACAAATAAATAATCAAAAATAATCAACAAATAAATAATCAAAATAATCAACTCAAAGTTTCTGGTCATTTAAGCGATAGAGACTTCAGTTTTATAATGAAATTTCGCATCAAACTCTCATGGCTGATTTTTGTAAAGAATTTTAATTATTTGTATATTTCACATCAAAAAAATTTAAAATGAATGTTCTTACGGTTCAAAAGTGCCGTTTGTTACTATATATGCATATTCCTTGTGGAATATCTAGAAAACATTAAGCAACTACCCACTAACAGCTCAATATAAACACAGAATTCAAAAAAGTGTAATTAATTTTTTATAAACAAGTAAGCGAATGAAAATGATCTGTGGTGTTGGGCAGCAATTTGTCACGTTCGTCAAAAACTTCTAAAATGTATGGATAAACAGAGCTTTTTGTTCGATTAAATAAATAATAATAAATAATTTGTAATTCATCAACAAATTTTACGAACAATTATCCATATCTGGTATTCGTAAAGAAACATATATAAAAATGTAGAATGTTAATGGTGGTTAATGACATACATCAGACCAAAACAGGAATTCGTTGTTGGCTCCTTTATTCCGTCATTCGTAGGTATCTACGTTTCGAAAACCATAATTTTCCTCATCAGCATAATAAAAATTTGTTAAGTAGCGAAGTTTAACCACATATTGGATTTTAAAAGTTTTTATTTCTCTTCTTTATCTCTCTCCTAACTCTTCATTTTTCAGTTGAACTTTTATTTAAATAATATTGCTTCTTTGAAACTGATTTAGATATTGTAAATTTGAAATTGTAGAATTAATAATTTTGTTAACATTGTTGAAAATAAGTCGGAAACACCGACAAATAATTGAATAAAGGATCCAGCTACGGATTCCTTTTTTGGTCTGATGTATGTCATTAAGCACCATTAGCATTACATATTTTTATAAATGTATATCACTCAGACAAACAACATCGCCTAAACATCTTTTCTAATCTAGGAAATAAATAAACAAAATTATACGCAATTGATCATTTAGTACATGAAAATGAAACCGAAGTATTTATATTTGGTCACCAAATAAAAATTGACAATGGTTTAAACAGCTTAATTAACAAATGCACTTTTTGGCACTTTTTGGATTTACAAACTTCGTTATTTTGGCGTAAACAACTGGAAATAACTAATTTCTAAATCTGCAGGGACATTTCGTTGACCATAAACATTTAGCATTTAGCAAACAATAAGCATTTCAAAAAAGTATACCTATCATGAAATCAACGCAATTTCGAATGCACATAAAAAGCCATACTTTTTGTGATTAACTATTTTTCTTTATTTGATTAATCATTTTGGATAAAAAAGTGTAAAATATTTTTTAAATTTATATGCGGCTATGTTGTTTTTATTTGATATCATCTCTAAGGATGTTCTAGGTCTACAGTCAAGCTCAATATTACTTAATCTTTAACTTGATTTATAAAACCGACAGAAAAGCCGGTTGGTGGTATTATATTCAGCGGCTCTATAATCATGAAAATTAATCAGTTTCTTATTGCAGGCATGAATACACTGTCCAGTGGTTCCGGCTCCAGTTCCGGGATGGCTCATCTTCCTGGGGATTTGGGTAGCAATCAACGACCTGGTAAGATTAATTTAGAAACCCATACAAAAAATAAGTGATACAAATCAGATAAAATACATATTGCTAAAGTGGGCCATACAAGTATTTTGCAACAAAAAAAATAACACCAGGTTGGAGAAAATTCTTAAAGAACGCAAAGTTTCTTTTTAATTAGTTAAAGAAAAACTTGTCCTATATACAAGGTATCCCATTTTAGTGTTTCCCTTCTGCCATCTCTCGACGAGAGAAAAGGGAAACTTTAAGATGGGAAACACGGTGTATATATTTAAAAGTTTGTCATAAGGAAAACCTCGGGATTTCACTGGAAGCAGGTGCCATTCTACACTCGCTCCCGGCGAAATCGCAGTAACATTTCAGCTACAAACCCGTCTCACGACCGTCAAACAGATGGTTATAGTCTACGATGGACTCAATTCGACGATCCAGCAAAAGTCTTGTGAACCCTGAGGATACGGAGTAACCAAAGGACGACCGCATAAGCATTTTCTCCGCAAATGTCTGAGCAGGAACGTTGACAAGCAGGGATGGTTTTTAGGTTATTAAATAATGAAAGCTTGGCTCCAACAAGTTTCCTTCCATTCTCCTTGACTGCAATGTTCAAGCCGGATGGTGCATTTCCCTAGCAGCGTTTAGCCCAGCAGCATTAGAGCTAATGTCGTAAGAGGGACAGAGAGGGTGGTAAAGCACTCTTAGTGCTTAATTGTGCCTTTGGATGTACGTCATTCCCGCAAGATATGAGCAACTACATAGAATTTTTCGTAGGTGCTCGGGGTGCGCATGACACGCTCTGCAGCTATCATCGGGAATGTCTTTTCCCAAAATATGGCGGCGGTGTGCTAAAGTGGCATGAGACTTTTTCTAGATCATCGTATTGAGGCCATTGCAAAATGTAGCCACCGATTTCTTTAATTGTAAAATATTTGTTTAATATTCTATGATATATGCTGTTTACGAATACGTTAACTCCATTTTTATTAACAATCGCAATAGTGTATCCTCATCGGAGTGTCAGAAAAAGTTTCAAAAATTGGTTTTTGTTTGAAAAATTAACTGTTTACCAAAGGATCAATCAATCTTTTTTGCGTCTCATCTGCTTGAAAGTTTAACTATTTGGTTGTTTATTGTAAGGAATGGTTCAAACGTTTTTTTTTTAATTCAACTTAATTAAGAATAATCTATTCCACTTTTATGGTATTGATTACTTGAAATAATAATCAATATGTTCTACCGTGATGATAAGTCATTGCTTGATTATAACCTCTCTCATACTATCAAACATGTTTATTTGCAAATATTTGTCAAAAATATTGAGGTAAGAGCTTGGCCTATCTACAAATGACATTTTCATTATTTTTCAACGTATTTCTGGATTTTAAAAACATTTTAAGCATTAATCAGCTTTTCTGAAAAATTTTCTAATAGTTACCGAAATCTGTGAACGTAAAGAAAACACCAGGACTGATATAAGGACTGAACCAGAACTGTAGCGCTCTGCAGTAGAGCCGTCGATATGTAATTTTCTCAGAAAATACATAAGTTTCAGTTACATTTTTCAATATTCAACCATAGTGCAATGAAAAAAGCGCACGCCATCACGCACGCGTGGTGTCTAATTCAGATCGACAACCATACTTCTTATAATCACCTAGTTTGCTGTGCTTCATGAATCATTTTGGACAACAAAATTTTAACTAATTTAAAAAACCATATCAGACTAAATTGTGGTTAATTAATATCATCTTCAAGGATGTTGAAGCTCTACAGTTAGGCTCTATGTTACTCAATCTTTAACTTGATTTATAGAATCAACTGAAAAGCCCGTTGGTGGTATTATATTCGGTGGCTTTATAATCATGAAAATAAATCTGTTTCTTATTGCAGTATTAAGGAAACAGTCCCGCGGTTCCGGATCCGGTTTCAGAATGCCTCTTTTTGCCGCGCAATCTCATGGTACACCACAAGAAGGTAAGATTAATTCAGAAACCAATACAAAAAATGAGTGGCAAAAAATTAGATAATGTACAGATTCCTACAGTGACCCATACAAGTATTTTTCAAAGCAAAAATCAAACCAGGTTGGAGGACTTTCATAAAGACTAAAAAGTTTCATTATAATTAATTGAAGAAATATATCTTACCTACAACTCTCTTAAACTAAACCAGTGAAATTTTCAATGTTTGAATCAGTATTTTGAATTATCACGCGTGAATTTTTCACTATGACTGGGTGAATCAGTATGTGACTCAACTAAAATAGCGTTACTGAATATACCAGTGAATCCAAATGATAGATTGAACCAGTGATATAGCGCTCCACGCTGGCAAGGTATGAACCTCCAGTCGTCTGGTACGCGCGCGTAGCCGGTCAGGTCTTGGCATTTCTCGAGTGAAAACGAACTTTATTGTGTACTAGTATTTGTTTTATAAATATTTGGTGCCTGGTTGCAATAAACAGAGAATATATCTTTCGCTTGAAAGCGGCAAGGCCACTTGGCCTCTTGGGTTTGAGTTTGAGCGACGCGACACGTTGACATAACAACCTTCCTACAATTAGGTGAAACATATTATATACCATTATATTGCAGCCCGGCATTCATTTATTTTTCTGAGACTAAAGTGCGGGTTTTAAAAGATAATTTTGCAACTGCTACCACAATAGTGATGAGTGTTAAGTGTCATTACTAACCAGCTGACAGACGATAAGGCGTACGATCAGATGACTACTGGTACTAAGAAACCCGCTTGCATCATTGATTATACCAGTGCCGGAATTTCACTGAGAGAACTAGTGAATTTTCACTGATTGCCAGTGACCAGATCTCACGACCGTGAGCTGTGTGCCAGCAGGGCACGAGAAAATCACACCCAAAATGCCGGCGATACACTCGCGTGTCTTGAGTACAAGAAGCGACCCAGGGATGACAGCTTTCTGCATCCATCTCGCAAGTACCTTGGCATGCTTTTGACACGCGACTATGGCTTTGAGGTTACTCCTTGCCAGCGATGTTGTAGTTGACTGCTCTCCGGAAGACTTAGTTACAGGAAAACTTGCACTTCTCGTTTAGAAAAATTGACTCTATCACTCTCGGAGTGTTCGGCGGGGCATGGTCGGAGCCAATAGCGTAAGAGCGACGAAGATGGTAGTAAGGCACTCTAAGCCCGCAATCATCTTTAGAGATACGTCGTTCCCGTGTAAGAGTGACATCCAGGTAGCGTGTATTTTAGGTACTCAGCGTGTGCATGAAACGCTCTGCACCTATTGCTGGAACTTCCTGACATAAAATGCGGTCGCGGCATACCAAGGTAGAAATGACACCGTCCTGACATGCGGAAATGGTGTCACCATGCACGATCTCTCTCTCTCTCTCTCCCTCTCGCTCGCTCTATGTGTCTCACTATGTGTGGACGCACCTTTAAGCTTTCCAACAAACAGATGATAAGTCTATGAGAGGTTGAATCGAAAGTTTCCCGGTAGTCAATCCAGGCATTCGAAATGGCACGCTGATGGGTAGCTGCGTCTTTGCAGACGCACCTGTCGGTTTTCAGGTTCACTCGGCAGCCTGCTAGGCATTTTTTCGAGCAAGTTGGTGATTGTGAATTCTCCTTTGTTAAAGCTCCTTCGGCTTTGACGAACACATTCTCATCACCCTTTTATTATTCCAGAAAACATGATTAGTATTATTCATAGCATTTTGTACATTATGTTAGGGAACGTCCATAAACTACGTAGCCTGTTTTTCTTTTGTTTATAACGTTGTGTCCTTTATCACTTAACGGCAAGTGTCCTTTCGTCTTTATTCAAACAAAAGAAGAACAGGCTACGTGGTTTATGGACGCTCCCTTAGCTGTAACTTTAAATGATTCTAAAGTCAAGTAAAAATTAAAACCTTGAAAAAGATAACATTGGATCGGCAAAAATACATTTACTTCCAAGGTTTTCCTATTTTGTGTATTATTAGTATACATGTTATTGAAGCAACTAACAAATTATAACTTATTATAATTACAATTAACAAAGTGTATCACATTTGTCACTCGTATGTAAATGAACTTAAAAATCTTTTGATTGAATAATTTTACATTACGAGTTCTTCGATTTGAAACCTTGGTAAAACAAAGCGTATTTATATGATATGTCGCTTCCGATTAGTAATAAGATATAAATTATTATTTTCAATTTCAAATCGAGAAATATCAAATGTTTTAATCTTTCTTTATGTGACTCGAAGTCAGAACAGTTTGTGTCAATAAAGCATGGTGACGTTGCTTTATATAACATTCACAATATTTCCTACTCATTGTCTCAAACAGTCAAAAAACTGAAAATAATATCGAAAAAATTATAAATCCCTAGTCAGAAGCAAAAACTCAAAGTTTCTGTGCATTTAAGCGAAAGAGACTTAAGTTTTATAATAAAAAAAATTAATCACCTACCCACTAAAAACTCAATATAAACACAGAATTCAAAAAATGTAATTAATTTTTTATAAACAAGTAAACAAATGGAAATGCTGTGTAGGGTTGAGCAGCGATTCGTCACGTTTGTCAAAAACTTCTACAATGTATGGATAAAAAGAGCTTTTTGTTCGATTAATAAATATTAATAATTAATTTGTAATTCATCAACAAATTTTATGAACAATTATCCATATCTGGTATTCGTGAAGAAATAAATATTTAAAAATGCATAATGATAATGGTGGTTAATGACATACTTCAGACCAAAACAGGAATTCGTTGTTGGATCCTTTATTCCGTCATTCGTAGGTATCTACGTTTCGAAAACCATAGTTTTCCTCATCAGGACAATACAAATTTGTTAAGTAACGAAGTTTAACCACATACTAGATTTTAAAGGTTCCTATTTCTCTTCTTCACCTCTCTTCTAACTCTTCATTTTTCAGTTGAACTTTTATTTATATAATATTGCTTCTTTTAAATTGATTTAGATATTGTAAATTTGAAATTGTAGAATTAATAATTTTCTTAGCATTGTTGAAAATAAGTCGAAAGCACCTACAAATGCTTGAATAAAGGATCCAGCTGCGAATTCCTTTTTTGGTCTGATGTATGTCATTAAGCACCATTAGCATTATATATATTTATAAATTTATATCACTCAGACAAACAACAACGCCTAAACGTCTTTTCTAATCTAAGAAATGAATAAAAAAAATGGACTTGCATGTTGGTGGCGGAAGTGTTTGGTGACAGGTGGTGGGAGGATTTTACTGAATTTGTGTGGAAGGTGCGAGTGGAGTGTGAGGGTGGAAGCCGAGGAGGTGAGTAGAGTTGTGGGGGGGGGGGGTGGATTGGGGAGATAAAAAGTGGTTTTTGGCGAGGGAGTGAGGTGGGATTCAGGTAGATAGAGAAAGTTAGGTTAGGTTGGCAAGCAGTCGGAGGAGTTTGCGGTCGGGAGTCTTGGACATTTGAGGGCTCAAGAGTGGTTTTAGCAGAGTTAGGGGATGTTAAGGGAGAGAAAGGTGTGCCTGCAGGGGCCGTGAGCTATAGAAAAGGAAAAAAATAAAGGGAAAATTTGGCGGCGAACCTGCAGAGACATCTGTCGGTCGCGGTGGGTATTGCATGGAGGAGTCCCAGTTACCGGCGGCAGAGCGGGAGGTAAGCAGTGAGAGTGCTGTCAGTGCTGCTAGTGAAGGTGACGGGGAGGAAATTTTCCACGTGCGACGACGGACAACAACGCGTGGCTCGGGGTCGAGTAGCGCGCCTGGGAGAGGAGGAAGGCGGATCGAAGGAAGCGAGAAGGTAAGGGAGAGAGAGTCGAGCACAAGTGACGGGGAGGATCTCTTGAAGAGTAAGAGAGACAGCCGAGAGAGACCGGACAAAAGCGAATTGGAGAGTCCTTTCAAAAAAAGCGTGAGAGCACGTAGGTCACCCCCCCCCCCCCAAATGGAGGGATTGTCAGAGAAGGAGGCTATCGGGATGCTGATAGGCGAGATCAGGGGGCTAAGGAAGGATGTGAAGGGGACTAAAGAGCAGGTGGAAGGTATGAGGGAAGAAATGAGAATTAGAGATGAGAAATGGGAAAAGGGGGTGAAAGAGATGAGGGGAGAGCAGATGGGTTAGAGAGGGAAAGGAAAGAGAAGGAAGTCAAAATAAAGCAGATGGAAGAGGAGATCAGGCTGTGGCAGGAAACGACGGAAAATAGATTTGAGAAGGTGGAGGGCAGGACGGAAATGGAAGTAGGTGACGGAGGTGGGGGAAGTGAGATTAAAGGTATGTGGGAGAGGGTAGATAATATGATAAAAGATAAAGTAGGAGAGCGTAGGAATGAAAAGAAGGAGAGGGCGGATAGGGAACGGATAAGGGCAATGGAGTTGAGAATGGAGAGAAAAGAGAAGGCAGACAGGAGAAATAATATTGTGATAAGAGGGTTGAAGCTAAAGAGTAGAGAAGAAAGGGAGGGCGTGGAAGAGCTGCTACAGAGCATGGGGAGGTTAAAGGCAGGGTAGGGGAAGTCAAGTTGGAGGGGAGGAAAGAGAAGGAAGTGGCGGTTGTGGAGTTGGAGAGCTGGGAAGAAAAGTTGGGGGTAATGCGGAATAGGAGTAAGAATAAGTAGGATATCGGAAAATAAGAGTAGACGGGAAGATGTGGGTGTGTTGAAGAGAGAGAGGTGTTGAAGGAAGTGCAGGGGGATTTGTTTCGTAGGAAGTTGGGGGGTGGGGGTAACGCACGGCAGAGGAGTAGTGAAGGTGCTGTACTGGAACGTAGCAGGGGTAAAGAAGAAGGACGAGGAGTTCTGGCGGTATATCCAGGAATTTGATGTTGTTGGACTGGTAGAGACGTGGGTAGAAAGAAAGAACGGGATAGAATAGAGCCAAAGCTACCAAGGGGGTATAGGTGGGGACTTCAGGAGGCGGTCAGAGTGGAGAAGAAAGGAAGGGCCAGTGGGGGAATTATAACCGGGGTTAGAGAGGGGTTAGAGGGAAAAGTTCATGGAGAGGAAGAGGGGGAGGGAGTGCAAATGAGGGAAATAAAAATAGGAGGGATAAAGTGTAAGTTTGTGACAGTGTACAACAAGGATGGGATGGAAAGAATTAAAGAAAGAGTGGAAGACCTGCTGGCCGAAAGAGAAGAGGGTATGGTGATACTGGGTGGGGACTTTAGTGCGAGAATGGGGGGCGAAGGGGGACTTTACAGGGAAGGGGAGAGCTTCGAGAGGAAATCGAAGGATAATGTAATAAATAAGGAGGGGAGATTCTACGGGACTGGATGGAGGATAGAGGCTGGGCAGTGGCGAATGGTATGGCAAATGGGGACGAAGAGGAAGAATACACATATGTAAGTAAGGTGGGGGTATCGGTGATAGCTTATGTAGTCATGAATATGCAAGGATGGGAGGCGACGAAAAAATTCGCAGTAGAGGGGAGGGTGGAATCAGACCATCAGCCATTGAGTCTGTGGATAAGAGGTGAGGGTGGCGGAAGGCAAGGCAGGGAAGAAGTCTCGATAGGGGAGAGAGTGACATGGACGAGGGAGGCGATAGAGAAGTATCAGGAGCAGCTAGGAAAGGTACGCTTTGAAGGGAATTCGGTGGAAGAGATATGGGAGGATCTGAAAGAGAAAGTGAAAGGGTATGTGCAAAAGAAGGTATTTAGAAAGAAGAAGAAAGGAATGGTGGAGCCGTGGTGGGATAGGGAGTGTAGAAGGTATACGCGATGGTGGTGGCAGAGACTGCGGAAGGATGTCGAGGGGAAAGGAATATTGCCGGAGACGCAGGCGGGATTTAGGGCGGGTAGGAGTACAATCGACAATATCTACGTGCTGCAGCACGTGGTGGATAGAGAATTAGCGAAGAAGGGGACGAGAGTGTACGCGTTGTTTGTGGATCTCAAAGGCGCGTTTCCATCGGTGGATAGGGGGAGGTTGTGGGAGGCAATGGAGGATAGGGGAGTGGAGAGAGGCCTAATTGAAAGGGTAAGGGAGATATATGAAGAGACCAAAGACAAGGTAAGAGGAGGGGAGGGGATTTCGGAGGGATTCTGGATGGATAGGGGTCTAAGGCAAGGGTGTTCACTTAGCCCAACGCTTTTTTCGATTTTAATTGCGGATATGGAAAGTAAGCTGGAGGCCGGGTGGTAGGAGGAGTCAGGATAGGAGGGGTCAGAATTTGGTCACTAGCGTATGCAGATGACATAGTGTTGCTGGAAACCAGTGAGGATGCCTTAAGGGAGATGATGAAGAGGTTGAGAAGATATCTGGATGAAAAGGGTTTAGAGCTGAATGCGGAAAAGTCCAAGGTTATGGTGTTGAGAAAAGGAGGGGAAAGGGATAAGGGAAGGGGGTGGAAGTGGAAGGGAAAGGAGGTACAGGAGGTGAAAGAGTTTGTGTACCTGGGCTTCGTGTTTCGAAGGAATGGGGGAGTGGATGGTCACATAAAAGAGAGAGTGAGGAGGGAAAATGTGGTGATGAGGCAGGTGTGGGGGTTGGGAAAGAAGTTATTCGCAGATGATTTTGGAAGGAGAATGGAATTGTTTGATTCACTAGTGATGAGTGTGCTATTGTATGGGGTAGAGGTGTGCGGATGGAAGGAAAGTGAAGAGGTAAATAGAACGCAGGAGAGGTATGTAAAGTGGACCCTGAGGTTGGTAAGGAACACGCCTAATTATATTGTCAGGAAGGAGACGGGGAGAACGAGCGTAGGGATTCTAGCTGGGAGCAGGGCGTGTAAATATGAGGAAAAATTTTTGGAAGAGGGGGAAGTAGGCTGGTTAGGGAGTGTTGGTGGGAGAAGGAGAACAGGGGAGGGGGTGGGAAGATGGAGGCGGAGAGGGTTATTACTATATTTGGTTACCAAATAAAAATTGATAATGCTTTAAACAGCTTAATTAACAAATGCACTTTTTGGCACTTTTGCGATTTACAAACTTCGTTATTTTGGCGTAAACAGCTGGAAATAACTAATTTCTAAATCTTTAGGGACATTTCGTTGACAATAAACATTTAGCATTCAGCAAACAATAAGCATTTCAAAAAAGTATACCGATCATTAAATTAATGCAATTTCAAATGCAGATAAAAAGCCATACTTTTTGCGATTACCTATTTTTCTTTATTTGATTAATCTTTTTGGATACAAAAGACTAAAATATTTTTAAAATTTATATGCGGCTATGCTGTATTTATTTGATACAATCTTTAAGGATGTTCTAGGTCTACAGTCAAGCTCAATATTACTCAACCTTTAACTTGATTTATAAAACCGACAGAAAAGCCGGTTGATGTTATTATATTCAGCGGCTCTATAATCATGAAAATTAATTTATTTCTTATTGCAGGCATGCATACACCGTCCAGTGGTTTCGGCTCCAGTTCCGGGATGCCTCATCTTCCTGAGAATTTTGGTAGCACTCAACGACCTGGTAAGACCAATTTAGAAACCCATACAAAAAATAAGTGATACACATCGCTTTAACACCATGAATAATTTAACTGATACAAATCAGATAAAATACATATTGCTAAAGTGGGCCATACAAGTATTTTGCAACAAAAAAATAACACCAGGTTGGAGAAAATTCTTAAAGACCGCAAAGTTTCCTTTTAATTACTTAAAGAAAAACTTGTCCTATATATATATATATATATATATATAATTACAAACCTTCATTTTATAAAAAAATTTAATTGGCAAACGTTTCGATCACGGATAGGGGTCCTCCTCAGTGTCTTAGAACTTCTATGCAGAAGTCCTTTCAAGGTTTTGAACTCTCCTAAAATTCTTTGATATCTGTTGGAATAACTCAATATATTTAAGATATTTTAAAGTACTTCCCTCACCTTATTTCTTCTTTCTTGCCCTCTCGTGATTTCCTCTCTCTCTACCCCTACTTTCCCATCTCTCATTGCCCCTAACCCCCATTACAACCTAGCTCCCTACTCCATCTCCTCTCTTTCCCCACGCTTTTCCTATTTCACGTATTCTAATTTCTCATCCATTTCCCTACTTCCCCTATTCTTATTTCCCCTTCTATGAAAAAAGTATGACTACCTGCGAAACCCTGAAAACAGAAGAGGATTTTCGTTGAGGGCAATTTTCTAATGCGTGAATTTCAATATTCTTCCATCGAAACAAAAGATGATGGCAAATCTCACCACGTGAATGTATCTTTTCTTGCATGTAAAGATTACTCTGAAAATGGGTAAGCATTACACTTAGTTTTTTTTGCGTGCAGGTCCATATGAAAAATTGATGATTCATTAAACTTGATACATTTCCCTTGTCCTTTTACAGAATCAGGCGATCAAACACCAAGAAAAAAATTGTTGGGGAAATTACGTACTTTCTCGAAGTTGAAATCTCTGCCATTTACTCTTGGGGGAAGTGGTTCCGGTGGTCAGTATTTTTATTCAAAATTAATTCGCAATTACCAGAGTTATGATATAATAAAGTAAAAAGATGCGATTTTCAGCTACTTTTGGGAGGTTTCGAGTTTGTGAACGCATAGTCCCGGCTCGTATTCTGCTGCTTGCATTTCTTCCATTTTTTTATCAAAGTAGTTTTATCTTGATTAACTATTAAATTTATCTGATTTAAACGAAAATATTAATTTTTATCCATTTTTCGATATGGAAAAATTGTTTTGTTTCAACCTTCTCCACTTTTAATAGAGGAAAAATTGTTTCCATAGAAATTATTCGTTTCTCTTTATTCAGCTTAACATTAGTATTCTGCTTATTATTTTTGCATGAGATAAAAAAGGATAAATACGATATAAAGTAGAATACAAATAAAAAACATTTTCCATTATTATCATGATATGCATATTTTGAAATGACAGTAACGAGTGATCCTTTTGAACAAGAACAAAAAGGGATAAGGAATTTTCTCTGAGTCTACTGAAAAATCCCGAAAATAAAAATTCCGGAATAATAAAATTCCCGAAATTATAATATTGCAGAAACTTGAAAATTCAAAATTAATAGAATTCCTCACAAAAAATTCCTTAATTATAAAATATTCCAACTAGAAAATTTCCGGTTTATAAAATTCACGAATTTGAAAACTCGCTAATAATGAAATTTCCGGGACGACTAAAAATCCAAAAAATTAAAATTCCTGAATAGTAAAATTCTCGAAATTATAGAGTTGCAGAAATATGAAAATTCCGAATTTGACAATTACCGAAACTACTGAAAAATCATGAAAATTAAAATTCTCGAATGGGAAAATTCTCGAAAAATAAAATTCCTAAAATCATAAAATTAAAGAAATATAAAAATGCCGAATTTGAAAATTCCGGAGTAATAAATTTCGGGGGTCGATCAAGGATCCCAATAATTAAAATTCCCGAAATTATAAAACTGCAGAAATAGAATAATTCCGAATTTCAAAATTCTCGAATAATAAAATTGTATTAAATGTATTAACATTATAGGTCAATCGATTCGTCTCGAACCAAGGAATCTCTTATATTCGTGCATCAACTTTGAATTATGCTAATGAAAAAAGTTTCACTAAGACAACCGGATTTTTAAAATATTATTGAGTGCTAAAAAAATTCAATAAATAGTTTTAGAAATCCCTCCGTCAGTTTCAAAATAGGGACCCAATCTATCTTTCGATGGCGCTGATTCGTCGAAAAATTGCGGCGACCGTGGCAAAAGTGAGGTGAGCAAAGTTCGGAATCCATTGGAAACAATGCGAAGTAAAGTGAAATTATCAAATGCTTCCATAAATCGTACACATTTTGAACAATTGTTTTAACTTACATAAATTTGTTCTAAATCGCATACAATGTTTTCAAAATGCGTATAACCTATGACAGCATTTATAATTTTAATTTATTTTGTATTGTTTCCAATGTATTTCGAGCTTTGATCACCTTACTTTTGCCAAGGTCGCCGCAATTTTCGGTGACGGCAGCACTATCGGAAAGATAGATTAGGTCCCTATATTAGCGGCTTAGAAGATTGTATTAGACATTTTCCAATTAAGGAAGGTTCAATTAAATAAGTTGAAAATTTTTGGAAATGTTATCATCACAAAGCTTCCTCTATGAGGAAGCAAAATGTCAAAAATCTTTTAACTGGTCTTTTGTCCTCAATTTTGTGGCAATGTTATTATTCTTATGTCAAATTTTCAACTAGAAGAAAAAAATTTCAACAACAAATGGAATATTTAGTTTTTCAGTTCAGAAAATTAATTTTCAACCAGAGAGATAAATTCGGAACTAAAATGACAAGTTTCCAACCGAAGAAAATCTTAACAAAGAAGAATTATTTTCTACAAAAAAAAATGTGCAGCAAAATGTACGAATTTTCAACCGAATGGATCAATTTTCAACTAACAAGGAGAGGTCGCGAGATGTGCGTCGCCGATTCGACTGGAACCAGTGATCCCAGCTTTGGCACGTAGACTACTGCGTTTGCGCGAGGACGCTTAAAAGGAACACGACGCGTCAACCCGTAACCATGGCAATAATAAGTCGCACCGTGTTCCTCTTATGCGTAGCTAGCGCAAGCGCAGTACCTCTACATGCTACAGTGGCGAGTCGAGCGCTTGAGCGTAAATACTCAAACCTCAATATCACGGAAACTAAGGCCCATTGAGTCGAAAGAAAAAATACGCACCTAATGGATTTTCATGTACTTTTACCACTTGAAGCCCCAGTCGAATCGGCGACACACATCTCGCGACCTCCCCTTGTCGACCAAGGTACTAAATTCAAGACATTCTTGAATTTTCTTTTTGAATTTCTCACGTGGCATATTCTCTTCAAACGATAAAAAATATATCTAATAGTATCCACTTGACGCGGAATTTCATATGGTTTCCAAAGATTTTTTAAAAAGGTCTCTCGCTTTTTCAAAACAAATAATCACGTATCAAAGTCAGCTGTAACTTTTAGTACCGCTAGACGTGTGGATAATTTCTGACGATGCTTTACATAAGCTTGAATAAATGAAACCACAACTTCTGTTTCACGTTTTTCCTAGTGTCAGTAAACAAAAAAAAAAAAAAATCATCAACTTCTATTTGTTCTTACAGAATCAAGTTCGCAAGGCGCTTCATCTAGTGGTCCTTGGAGAAAGTGGCCCCAGATAAAATTAGGTAATAATAAATAAGTCTACTCTATAAATTTACTCTTGATTTTTGTCTTTTCCAACCAAAAATATTAATTTTTAAATAAGGAAGATAATTTTTCAATAAACTACATGATTTTTCGACCGAACAGTTCAAGTCTTAATAAAAAAGATCAGTTTTACAGATAAATTAATTTTTAGCCAAAAAGATTAGTTTCAAATTAGGAAGATGAATTTTCTATCAAAAGAGACGATTTTTCAATAAAATCAATGCGATTTCAACCAAGTAGTTGCATTACACCAAGTGCAATGTTTGAATTTTTAGTTAAAGAAATTAATTGAAAAAAATGAATTTTTAACTAAAAAAGATAAATTCTTGGAGAAAAATTAGATAGTTAAATTTTCGTTACAAAAAATTTTGTGCACGAAAATGATAAATCTCTATTTTTTCACAAAAAAGAAGAAGAAGAACGTGCTATGGAGGGCGCAGCACACCATGGAAAAAATTTTCCAACAATATCAAATGTGCCTGTTCATGTTGCTGGTGGAAGAACTATTTATCTACAAAGGCCAGGTGAAGTTCTTCGTGGAAGTCTAGAAACGTCCTTATTGTTGGATGGTGTCCCTAGCTGGATGAGATTAGACAGTAGGTATAAACATGTGCATTCACATGATAACGTTTTCCTATGGGATCCTTATTGGACAACCGCTTATTACAAGGCGGAATTAAAAAAACATTTCCATCAAAATGATCCTAATGTGCTAGGATACACGTTTTTTGTAAAAGGAGGCTACGGTTCATATTTCGGAGCTAATCTGATGCCCCTTCCTGAAGACCAAGAAATAATAACTCGGCCTCAACTGACAACCGTTTATGTACTAGTAGAAGGAAACCTCATTTTTGAGGGGATCTTAAAGCATCTTGCAATGGAGAACGTACCTATCTGGATGCAACAGGATAAACCTTGAGATTTATTGGATATGACATACAGCGCACCCAGCGGCCAAAATCCTGAAATCGTTGTTGATTAGAAAATGAATTTGCCTCAAATGATTTTTCATCAAAAAAGATTAATGGTTAAGCACGAAGATTAATTTTCAAGAACAAAACGCATTTTCAATCAAATACATGAATTTTCATCTAAATGGGTGATTCTTAAACTAAAAGAGGCGAATTTTTAACCAAAAATGGACAAGTTAAATTTTCAGTTAATCAATTTTTAACGAAAAAAAGTTATTTCTACCAAAATTGTTCATTTTAAACCAAAGAGATGAATCTTCAACAAACCAAAAGATAATTTAAATTAAAAGCCGTTGAATTCAACCAAAAAGGACGAATTTTCAACAAATCTTGTAATTTTTGAAATAAAAAGGATCAGTTTATAATTAAAAATGAAACAATAACAAATCGAAGATAAATTTTCAACAAAATAGTTAAGTTTTCAAACGAAGAGAAGAGACTGCATCCAACAAAATTTTTATCGAAAACAATTGATATCAACCAAAAGAAAAAAAGACGATTTTTAAATATTTCTTTTCAAACTGAAGGATCTCTTGTTAAGGATATTAAGTATCGCTTTTAATTTCATCGATATCCGATAGATGGCCATCAGCGGGTGTCGACGTTTTCAACTGCGCATGTGTCGAAAAGTGCGGGCCTATTTAAAATCAATAAATACTATGAATATTCGTACAGATAAATATTAGCAAACGTTTTTTATTCTTTTTCAAAACAATTTAAATTGAAATATAGAAATACCTAGCCTCTGAACAAAAATTTAATATTAACCTAATATTGCAACTGTATATTATATCATTTGGAATAGGCCCGCGCTTCTTGTGCATGCGCAGTGGAAAACATCGGATTCTCAACTCAACCTTAAAAACTATGACAGTTCATGTGCGATATCTTCCATTAAAGAATGACTAATGTCTATGATTTTTGTTTCTTGATTAAACTTTTTCCAGTGCAATCTTATTTAATTCGAATTGTAAAGCAAAATCTGCATAATTAGCTTGTAAAATCTTCGAAGTGAGTCAAGGCAGAAGGGACAAAAAGGCTCTATTAGAACCATTTGAATACATATTTTGCGTTCATTTAGAAATCATTTATCATTTTTGGTTCCTTTTCAGCAAGAGAGGTTCCTTTTTGTTGCAGCTCCTTTAGAACCAAGAATTGGTTCTAATAAGAAAAGTATCGAAATCCTGATTCAAAAACGTTGTGACCTTGGAACGTCGCGTCCTAAAAACTGTGTAACCAATCAGAATAATGATACATTGAGTAACGAAGTATCTAGCAGACAGCTGGCGAAAATTCAATTTACAATTCCCAACAGAGATATTGGTTTACTTGAAATTGTCGAAAAGCAGCCGCCAGTCGTAACCAAATCTCAATACGAAAATACAATTTTGCTTAAAATATAAAACCTAAAAGAAGATAGTAATGAGTAACGTCATTCAAGTGCGTGAAAATGAGATTTTTCCAAAAATAACCTCAAAATTCAGTCAATCATATGTTCGCAATCACAAACACATGTTAGTCGGATTAGTTAGTGAAATTTGAGGCATTTTGAAAATCATTTAGGCCTTTCTTTAACTTTCAAAACACATTTAAAATAATAAACCTTATGATAGGTTATGTTTATTGTTTACACATTTAGTCTCTAGCGGCCTGCTATATTGCCTCACCAATCGGACAACCGCGCTATTTAGGATGAAGTACTTCCGATAATCCTTCCAACCAATCAGATTTTCCCGCAAAAACTCAAAAATTATACTTTTTAAACATAAAAATTTTTTTTTATCCTAATTGGAATAAACTTTGCTTCCGCAGTTACATTATTTTGTTTTGTGTTCTTTTAATTTTAATGGGAAAAAAATTATTTGAAAATATGCAACAATTTTCAACTTGAGAAGATAAGTTCTGAAGTAAGCAGGTACAAGTTAAATTTTCAGTTAAAACAATTAATTCTCATTTAGAAAACATTATTGTCAATAAAAGAATTAAATTTTGAACAAGAGATTTAACTGAAATAATTAAGCATCAACCAAATAAATTAATTTTTAACAAAGTAGTTCCACTTTCAACTAAGTGGTTGAATTTTCTACCAAAAAAGATAAATTCTCAAAGAAAAACGTGATATATTATACTTCAAACGAAAAACGGATTATAATTCTATACCACAGTTTAACTAAATTAAATAAATAAAATAGTTCAAATAGTTTGAAGAATGAATCAATAAATTTTTCAAATGTTCAAAATTATATAATGTCTAACCAATTTTAGGTTGAAACACTACAATTAAAGGATTTCACACTACAATTAAAGGATTTCACATTGTTATCGAAACATTCAGATTGAAAAATGTTGCTTATAAATTAAAAATTAGAAAAAAAATGAAATAATGCAAATTTTTAAGTTTGCATTCAGCTCTCTGAAATTTTAATGATTCGAGGATTATTTCATTTCAAATAATTCAATTTCAACTTGTTTATTTTTGAATATTTCATTTTTACTACCTTATTTTAAATTTATTATAACAGATATAGCGAGCCTCAAAACGTATCCAGAGTTCTTTCAGAGAAATTTGTAAGTGTTCAAAATTACATAATTTTCAAACTATTTTGACTTAAAAGCAGTACAATTTAGTGATTATAAGATTATAGGAATGATAAATACCTAACTATCTGACAGACAACAAGGCGTACGACCAGATGTGACGTGCTCCGAAGAAGGGGGGCTTACTCTAAAAAAATCGAAATCGAGGTTTTCCTACCTTTCGATCGTTTTTGAGTAGCTCTTTTTGATGAAACCATCGAAAAAAATGTCGAACGTTATTATTGCTAATAATTGAGTTGTTAGGTACCCGAGAAATCAGGCTTTCGCTCGAGATCCCGTGAAACACCTCCCACCACTCACCACTACATCTCCGCGTCATATCTATACCCGTCCGTGAGCTGCGTCTACGACCTATCTCTTTCCTCGTGAGAATGAATTGGTAAGTGGAGAGGGAACATTTCGTGAGTCTTCCTTCTCTTCTAAAAGTCGCGTCTATCCAGTCGACTTCGACCCCTCGCCCTGAAAAATCTTACTTTCCAGAGTAAGCCCCCTTTTCTTCGGCGCATGTCACAGATGACTACTGGTACTAAGAAACCAGTGAACCTCACTGAATAGACCAGTGGCGGAATTTCGCTGAGTGAACCAGTGAATTCTCACTGATTGCCAGTGACACACTTCTGGCTTCTTCAGCCAGTGAGATTTCATTGGAAATCAGTGATGTTTCACTGGTTGATTTTGAGAGAGTGCGTTGGAAAATCTGCAACGTAATAATACATAAGCTTGAATGAATGAAACTGCAACTTCTTTAGCATGTTGTTCTCTTTGTCAGTATTCAAAATTCATTCATTTCTATTTGCTCTTACAGAAGTAAGTTCACCGGACGACCATCCACCTGGATTTCCTTCGCGCCGGAAGAGTAGTTATCAGAGTAGTATTAGTGGCAATCATCGTTACAGATCAAACAAATTAAGTGGTTGCACTTGCGTTACTTGAAGGAGTAACATCATCCATCTGTTATCGCGGACGTTTAATCTTTTTTGGTTGAAAACTAACCTTTTTCGTTTGAATATTAAATTTTCAAATAAAAATAAAAATATTTCATTTTTCGTTGAATATTTATTTCTTCCGTTGAAAATTGAACTAATTAGTTAAAAATTCAACTATTTATGAATAATTTTATGTCAAAACCACCGGAAAATTTCATCTGTTGCTAGCCATTTTGATGAAAATTCTAGTATATAAGTCTTCTTAGGTTTTAAAAGAAATACCCTATAATAATTTGTAAAAAAATGCAAAATTTTTTTTATGTTAATAATAAAACGCAGTTTTAAAAAAATAGTTATTGAAAATTTTTTTTCTAACCTTTTGTATTTTTCAAAAACAAATGATTCAACTGATTCTCTTAAATTACCGCTACTTCTCTATAAGAAACGTTTCCTTTAATAGTGCAGATTATTAGCTGCTAGGTAGCGCTAGATGCTATAGTAAAAGATCCGCATACATTAAAATTGTATATATGAAAAATTCCTTCTTTTTACAAAAAAAAAAAAAATTAATTAATCATATCAATAGACGAATCTTGAACCAAATAGATGATTTCTCAATCAAAAACATGAATTTTCTGCCAAAAAAGATGAATTTTCAACCAAATAGTTCAATTTTACACTAAAAAAGATCAAGTTCCGTCAAACCACGGAGAAATTTTTCCAACAGTTTCGAAAGAGCCTGTTCATGTTAGCCGTGGATTAACTATTTATATACAAATGCCAGGTGATGTTCTTCGTGCAACTCTAGAAACGTCCATATTTTTGGATGGTGTCCCTAGCTGGATAAGATTAGGAAGTCGCTACAAATATGTAGATGCCCAGTACAATATAATTTAATCTTAATCACAAAGTAAAATGTGCATCACTAACTTGTGAAATCTTCGGAGTGAGTCAAGGCAGAAGTAAAAAAAGGGCTCTATTGGAACCGTTAAAATTCATACTTTTGGGTTCCTTTTCAGCAAAAGAGGTTCCTTTTTGTTGCAGCTCCTTTGGAACCAACAATTGATTCTAATAGAAACCCCAGTTTCTTCTGTGAATTAGCATTTATGTGCATTTGGAAATAGGATTTCAAAAGTCGTATTTTCTACTTTTATTAATGATAATTACATTATTTAAATTTGGCGGGAAAATGCATCGCTTCAAATTGGAAAGGGCGCTAAATTTAAGTGATAAAAGAAGTCAAAGTAATAGGAAACGTATTATTCGCATTAAACAGTGCCTCACTCGGGGTCGCCACAATATCCCAATTCCTAATTCTTCTAGGTATACAACCAACTATACACATAGAAGATTCATAATATTGATGCAAAATAAATTTTGTTTTTAAATATATTTAAAATACTTCTTAGTTGTGTTTTCAAGTCAAAAAGATCAATTTTCAACCAAAGAAATGAATTATAAACTAAAACGATGAATCTTCAACCAAAAATATGAATTTTTGAACAAATAGTTAGTTGAATTTTCAACCAAAAAGATTAATTCTATACCAAAAAAGACTCATTTTAACCCTTTACGGAGCACATTTTTTCAACAAGCGAATTCTACTGTTGTATGCACCAAAAGGGAGATTTCAAGGTCGCTGATTACGAATCTGAGTCTCGATTTGCGTCGGTTCGTTTGCTACGATCGTGATTTCTCGACAATGCGCAGCCGCGACGATCAATCGCGATCAAGTACACATTGGCGCTGGACCCCTCCAGCTGTTCCTTTTTTAGTGGGAATTTTGAAAAATGATGCCCCTAATTGTCCCCATTGATGTTATTAGCGTGTTTTAAGATTTCGATTTATTCTCTATGTTTTCTTGGAAAAATATTGTAAGTTTTTGCGATGACGGTTGGTTTGTGAAATAGCATGGTATGTCCTGTTTCAATATGATGCTCATCTAGTGCTGATTGCGTGAAATTTTGGAGCCTCCCCTTCCTCTCATGTTATTTAACACGTTGGCTCACCGCCCTCCCGGTTTCTCCAATATAGACTTTGCAACAGAAAGAAGATATTTTATTTACCCCTGCATCACTGAGAGATGACTTATCTTTAGGGTTGTTTAGAAGTTGTCCTATTTTCGCAGGTGGTTTAAATATAGTTCAGAAGTTGTGTTTGTTGAGAATTTTTCCTATTTGTTATATCATACTTTGAACGTAGTATAAGATAGTAGTCGTTTTTTCTCTCTCTTGTAGAGGTTGTCACCGTCACGTTACAAAATTATGATTTGAATATTCTTGGTTGCAGATGTCAATCTCATGATAATGCTGCGAATATCGCCGGGACTTATTCAAGTCTTCAAGCGCGTGTCAAACAAATTAATAATGTTGCCGAACATGTGTCATGTGTCACGCATTTTTCAAATTTAGTTGGGGTACATGCTGCGGAAAGTTGTTCCGAAGCAGCTCCTTTTTTTTCCACAGTTCAATGTTTACATAATATCTTTACTGCGTCTACCCATCGATGGAAACCTCTCTCTTTCACGAAGAAGAAAGAGAAAATTACAATCAGATGAAACGAGAGATGGCGATGTTAAATTGATGGGTAGAGATCATCCAAGAAACAACACTGTCAACGTTATATTTGACAATTTATTATGTCAATTCTGCAAGACTTGAATACTTCTGAAGTTCGTGACAGTCTCATTCGATGAGAAATTTGTTCATTTTCGTGCAAACAAAACTGGAAGAAATCATCCTTAGAAATATTGAAGATTCTTCGATCTGATGATCTTAACACTGTTTTTCCAAAATTCTAAATAGCTTATCAAATGTTTACCTGTACTGCTGTAAGGAATTGCACATCAGAATGGTCTTTCTCTTGCTTAAAAAAATCATACCTTCGTTTTGATATGACTGAAGACCGTCTGACTGAGGGAGGTCGGCAAGATGTATATTAAGATTGATATCTAACTTTAGTTCAAGAGGCGGGATACTCTGTGCACTCGACTTTTCGAACTCAACCAAATTTATTCCTTCTTAGGTTATCGACATCCTCTACCATGAATCCACTCAGATTCGCCGGGAAGCCAAGTTTTCAGGATTCGGACTCTCCTCTTCGGCATGCGCGTGGATTAGCCCCCGGACCTTCGCATGGACGGGCACCGGAACTGGTGTCTTCCTCGTTTGTGAATGAGAATTTCTCAGGGCACCGGGGTGCATCCCCTCGCCCAGGCACCTTCGAGAGACCTGGTTCTTCTCCACTTCAGGCTACCCCTCATACGGAATTTTCCGTAGGACTAACCAGTGGTGGGGATGGGGATGTTTCATCAAGACCTCAATTTAACATTTGACCTGAATCGTTTGGCAATTAGTATAATTTTAAATGTTAGAGGAGAAAGTTGTACAAATACGAATTGAAATGGAGTTCCTGCAAAGTGCAAGTAGGTTCGTATAGTATATTTCAACCTTTGGTGTGCTTAACTTCTTATTAATGTGGAATTTGCTTCCAGGAACTAAAAAATGTGCTGAATGCAACGAGACGTTACATTTAACCACGAATGGTCGAAATCAGGACGTAATTTATCGTTGTGGGGCTAGACAATTGTCACTGAAAAAATGTGTTAGGGCGGGAACGTTTTTCAATGTCGCGAACGTCAAAGTATTAAAGATTGCACAAGTAATAATTTGCTGATTGCTGCGTTATCCATTGAACATAATTGTTCTGGAGACGGAGCTATCCAAAGACACGGTCAGGTCTATAATATCTGATATCAGGACGTTACTCAGATTGTGGTTATCGAAAAATAAAGAAAAAATTGGGGAGTGGGAAAAACGGTTGAAATTGACGAAAGGGCGTTTGGAAAACGGAAGTATAATCAAGTAAGAAAAAGACAAACTAGGTGGGTGGTGGCAGTCGTCGACAGGGAATCTAAAAAGTGTTTTTTTCAAGTAGTCAAGAATCGGGATTCTAAAACTTTACATGACGTTGCCAAATACAATGTTTTACCGGGTACTCATATAGTAACGGACTGTTGGAAAGGATATTGTGGCGTAGATCGCAGCTACTACCCACACTCTACCGTGAATCACTCAAAAAAATTGTTGAATCCGTCTAATAATAATATTCACATGCAGGGGATAGTACCGCAGTGGTCAAAAGTAAAGCGCGATATGCGAAGGCGAATCGGCAAAATGGCAGTTTCGAGGACTGATGACTATTTGGTAGAATACGTCTGGAGGAGTATGCAGGAGATTACTATGAATCCCTTCAGCAGCTGCGAAGATTCAGCCAAGGTGTCTCGTGTTCAGATGAATGTACGCTTCAAGGAAGAAGTGTTACTCATAAGTAGTTCTATGTAAATGACATTCAGAACAGCGAGAATCTCGGTGACGCTGCAAGATCTCCTTGCAACGGCAAAACCTCCGATTCAACTGCAGAAGAAAATTGCATTCACAATAAAGACGATATGGAATACATAGGACATGCAATTGCGGATATGCCTCACTGCGTAGAGGAGCTGTCAGACTTTTTCTATAATTGCTATGCCGACAATGGTTGTAAACGAAACCGCTCAAATTTTGTTAGGTATCGACAGTGCAAACTAAATATTAGATTCACGTACAAATGTTTGGATAACAAGAGAGTCCTTCGCCTTGAAAATCAGGCAGGGGACGAAGACTTGAATAAATTCCTCATACTTGGAGGAATTGCAATTGGGGCAGGCCATAGACAACTTGAGGAACTGTTTGTAGCATTGAATATAAAGATTGCAGCGCCCAGGGAACATGAAAAATATTACGAGAATCTTTACGAAGAAATAGTGAAGATTACAGAACATATAATGAGAACTGCTGGCAACATGGAATTCAACATAGCGGCCAGAGAAGGACATGTGCACGGAGGCATCGCATACATTGCAGTAGCCACAGACGGATGATGGATGGCAAGATCTTTGAAAGAGAAGTAAAATTCCTTATCAGGTCTTGTAGTGATTACTGGATTTCGCACCGGAAAGGTCTTATTTGTTGGACTGAAAAATAAGCAATGCTCGACATGCGATACAGCTGAAAAAAAGGGGCAGGAAGAAAAATCACACAAGTATTATAAAAATCACGAACGCAATGAGAGTTCCAGCAGCATGGAAAGCTATGCCATTTTGGAAGGATTCGAAAGGAGCACCGAGCAGAATCTCATTTACAAATCATTTATCACTGACGGAGACAGCAGTGTCTTCAAAAAAATTAATACACCTAGACCTCACTATAGAACACATGGAATACATGTAGAGAAAATAGAATGTACGAATCGTTTACTGCGGAATACGGCAAATAACGTTATTGAGGTTTCCAATAATGGAAAATGCGGTAACTTGAAGCAAGTCGTGTCGGCCAGTAATGTACGGTTCCAGACTGCCACTTGGAAAGCTATTCGCCAGCCAATTGCAAGAAAGTACCCAATGGGATCAGAAGGTTCAAGATTTAAAGAAGGATATGAACAACATACCCAGCCATGTTTTGGGGAACGCAAGGATTGCAAGACATTGGGCTAGTTTTGTGATGGAAATCCCAAGAAGAATTAAGTGAATGTGGTCCCATGATTGGGGTTGAATGCCAAAAGTTTGCTGAAAAATTACAACAAAAATTCTGCAGCATGCTTCAATAGCGTCGTGGCAAAATTCATTGGCGGGAAACGCATCAACTTTGGAAAAAGGAACGAGTACTATCTGTGATGTCTACTTTTTGTAGTCTACTTTTTGTATGCGACAGTTATTTTTAAGAAACATGAATTTGAGTTCACATGTGCAAAATTATATTTTCCTTCTAGGTCGGATATGATTTTAGGAATCGAAACCTTTCTTTCCGTCAATGTAGTTGGAATGACAACTCAGTACTCAGGTATATTCATTTACGAGCGGAGGACAGGTCATTAGTATTATTACTTCCCTGCAGGCTTTCGCGAATGTAACACCTCCCTAACTCACCTGAAACTGAGAAAGTAGAAAGAAACCATGGTTGGAAATAACGTCGGTAAGCAAATGTATAAGATATTTGGAAATTTGTAGGCTATGCTATATGACGTAAAATAAAAATTTGCCTGAAAACATAATTTTTTTATAATACAATTTTCTTTTCAAAATACGGTGACTTACCATTAAGCAGAGCAGTCAGATTTGGTTAATAGTTATATTCCAAAGATTGAAAAAGGAGGATTTGCTCCAAAAATGAAGCCTCGATCATACATCGTAGTAGTTTTAAAACGTGAAAGTTTCTCAAGTGAAAAGTGATAAATTAATTGAAATTAACATTTTTTTTTACAAAAATGCATTCTCGGTACTTAATCTAAATTAATATAAAAAAAAAGAAAATTTTAGTAAGTTTATTAATATTGAGAGATCTTCAACAATTATTTTGATAAATGACGAAAGAGAGGTTAGGAAGCTACAAAAACGAGAGCAGTTTATAAGGAAATTAGAGATTTCTTTACCTGATTAGATCGCAGTAGACTGCTTAAGATTTATTTTTTCATAATGAAAAAGATTTAGTTTTTGGATTTAAGATCCATAACTTTTTTTTTTAATTTTGAAAGAAAGAGGCATGGTACAGAGTACCATGCAGGTCCGTAGTAGACCGAGTACTGAAAGGATTAACCACATTGATTCGAAAGAAAGGAAGAGATTTAGGCGCTAAGTTTAAATCTTTTTATAAAATTTTGAAGAAATTTAGTAACATCATCAACATACTATATCTAAAATCATATCATAAGCAGAATTATAAAATTTCAAATCAGTAATATTGTTCAAAGCATTACGACTCTCATTTTTAATATACATCATCTCGACAAAGTATCTTTTATAACAATTTGGTTCTTTATGTAATATTTTAATATCATCCCATTTTACAGTGTGCAGGCCTTCTGTGTACCATACAACTGGGCGGCGGCAGACTGCTGCTGCTGACCCTCGCTGGGCGAACACTGAAACGAAACTGCTTGTTGCGGGTTCAGAGGCATGATTCGGAGGGGGGAGATTTTCGCCAGAAGAAGGGAGGAACTCTACTGGCGCGATCGCGTGGGACTCGAAGCTCGCGACCAGAGCGAGACCTTCGCCAGGCGACGGCGAGGTCTGAACTGAACTTTTGAGCTCAGCGACTGAACTGGTCCACGGGGCCTCGCTATAGTTTTGAGTCGGGTAAATTATCCTGGTAACGTACGGTAAGATTGCTAAGTTACCTTGTAACTTACCCGACGTTCTTTTCCTGCGAGAATTTATTTTTTTCTTTTTTCTAACTTCCTTGAAGCGGACTTCTGGCAACGACAGCTTTCCTTTGATTATCTATTTTCTTTTCCAATATTTTTTATTCAGTGCACCAAAGACGAATTTCGCAGTATTGCGAGACAATTATACGGAGGGTTTTGAAAATTTTCTTTCAATGCTCACAAAAGTTTTCCATATTATAAATTTACCTAAATGGGCGATGTTTATAAATTATTCTTTATGCGCCAACTTTATCTAATTACTGAATTTTGTAGACGTTGAAGCGTTGTCTACCACTGTGAATAAATGTTCAAGATGTTATAGTTAATTTTCGATTATTGGCTATATTTTTTGTAATAACAAGCATTTTAAAAATATATCAAATGATCGAAAATCAGCTATAACATCGTAACATTATCGTATTACTTTTGAAAATAACAAAAAACCATTATAATTCAATATTCTCATACATTCTCCATGAATTCTCGAATCTTCAGTAACATACTGGTATGTTACCGGTAATATTACCCGATTTCAAAACACCGAGAACTTAAAAACTCTAAGTAGCGCCGCGCGTGGAGGCGGCAAGGTACCAATGTCGCTGGCGCGAATCGTTTGAAACGGCAAAACATTGTCGGGACGGAAAATCCGAAGAAAAGAATCAGATTCTTCTTCTGTACGTAAATCATTAAACAATTTGCGATTGTTTTTAGCTTTTCTCTCAGAATGGAGTTCCAAAGCAGCGGTTGTTTACAAAATTTCACACTTTTTATCCAATTTTCCATCAGAGTTATGTACCACCTAATCAATGTTAACAAACATAATCGCTCAAACAATTGATTATTATTGTTAATAATATTCTCTTAGTATAACGCTAGAAAGTTGCACCTTTCTCACAATCCTTTCACTGTTCGTCCACTTTTCAATGAGATGCAGGTAAGTCATTAATTGACGGTATGAAAAATAGTTGTTTGAACAAATAACAATTATTACTAATTCTTTCTTTTCCAACGTTTCCAAGATGGAGTCGGGGTATACCTGCTCCTTCTTCACAAGACATTTGCCTTTTCAACATAGTTTAAACAATAGTTTCATTAAAAAAATATAAAATACAAATCTCTCTACAATACTACCTGTAAAGCTTATATGTTTCTAAAAAATATGGAACTCACACATAAAGAAGGTCACGCCGAATTTTTCAAACTGTTTCAAGATCTGATGAGGTAAACCAGCTGTGTTTCCGAAACGTAATCGATTCGTATTTTTTTCAAATAAATTTTGACTATTAGTCTGGATGATGTCATATTTATTAGATTCTATCCTAAATTTCTAAACTGAAAATAATATTAAATTGTTCTAACAATTTATGTCAACATCTAATTGTCAATATAATATAGCATTGTATGTATTAAAAAAACATTGCACATAGACAGCCGCTTTACTTCAATTACTTATAATTCAGATCGAGGGAGTAGGTGTCAAGTTTTTGGCACAGCTACACTTTTGCATGCTCTTCAACGTTTACATTGTTATTGCAATTATTACCCGATTTGCCGGAATCTTTTTTCCATTTTCTTCCAATTATATGCATAAAATAATTCTCTCAATTAATATTGAATCAAGCTATACTTTCAAATTTTTGTTTTCGTAATCGGCCTGAATAGCGCAACACAGAAAGATTCGTTCTTTCTGCATGATTCGACACGCTGCAGCGTATCGTGTGCACTTCAACATTTCTATCATTGCTGCAAATATTATCCCATTTTGATGAATCTTTTTTTCACTTTCTTGAAATTATATGAGTAAACTATTCATGCTAATTAAAATTGAATCACGCGATGCTTTCATGATTTAAGTTTTTGAAGCGGCCTGCATCTCGTAACAATAAAACGGTGATTCGTATCAGGTAATTCGACGCGTTCCGGGGAGCCTGCTTCGTAATTTTGACGATCGTCGATGCCCAGGCCGCGAAAATACACGCTCAGCTAGCACTGTGACCGGCAAACATTTTGCTCACTTTTCAGGTCTGGGCAGGCTCGACCCACAATTTGTCGTCAAATCTAAAAGCTAACTCATGTTTAGAGTCACTTAAAAAAATATAAACTTCATCTTTTAAAAAAAAATTCGATTGAGAACTTTTCCCTGGATAGCCATCTCACCTCAGTGTGATACAATAATTGCGAAGACTTCACAGCTAATGCATACTTATGTATAATTCCGTGATACCAAGAAGAGTTGGGCGCGACTTCTTTGAAATATTTAACAAATCCGACATTTTCCCCAGTCATTGAACTAGCACCGTCGGAAGAAAGAGCTATACATTTTTTTCAATCTAATTCAAAAAAATCTGTTTTTTCCATCATCCCTTGGAAAAGGAAATGTCGCGTTGCCTGTCCCTCCATGCTTTTGCAAAAGAGCATCTGCTCTTCAATGTTCTCTTTGCCAATAAAACGAACGAATCTCAACAGTTGTTCTACATTACTAACATCAATTGAGCCGTCCACCCGAATGGCAAAGATTTCACTACATTTTATCTCATTTTTTAATTGAGACCTCATATCAAACCTCAGTTCTGTAATTCGCCTGTCCATTGTTCGCGCGGAGAGTGGGATTTTTTCAATAACTGCGGCCTTCTTGTCCCCCTATAAAATTCGAGTCCAGCCAGCACAAATTGGATTAATCAGTTTTTCTACCTCTGTTTGTGGCTTACCTGCCCGAGCAATAGCTAGTGCCGCAGCATATGAGCACTCACATAATTTTTGCCTCATTCGTGATTCCTCGCTGTCTTCTAAAGTTGATTCACTACCTAAACTTTCGCGCTCTTTTCCGTCCAAAAGTTCAAGTTCGCGCAATTTGGTTTCAAAGACCTCGACCGGAAGGTTTTGAGATTCAGGGTGCATCCGCTCATAATGACGTTTCATTTTTGAGGGAGATTTAGTCCAGACAGAAAATATAGTTAAACAAATTAAGCACTGCGGTTCACCACTTTCTTTTATGCGAATACCGTACTTCAAATAGTCCGACATTCTTCACGTCTTCAAGCCTTCGACTTTTAGACAGAACTGACTTTAAATTGCCATTTGACACCTGAAAATTTCGGAAAATAGAGGAAGTGGAGATTTAGAAATTTAGCATATCTTCCAAATTTTACGACAATGACTTGATAATTGAACATTTCGCACGTACAGTTTTAAGATAGTAGAAGTTATAACCCCTTCTGCCTCTTTTGTTCATCGCACCGTGAATCTTCGAGCACCTAAACCCAAAGTGCGATACAATGAAGATTACTGAGAAGAAGAAGAAATGAGGATTTAGGTTTTTAGGATATCTTCAAAATTTTCCGAACATCGCAATTCTATTGAAATCCATGCTAAGATTTATTTTATCTCACTATTTATTACTCCTCAAATTTTCAGTCTTATTTCCCACTCGGTTATTGTGCTGATATTCTCACAATCGCTGTTGCTTCTTGCGTTGACAAAGAGAAACTGTAGAGTTGTACCTGAGCAGGGTGGCTATATCAAAATATAAAAAGTGCATGAGGTTGATGGCAGAAATTAGGGATTTACAAAGAGCACCTATCATCTTAAAGAAAGTTCCGAGGTAGTGGGAAATATAGACAATTTTTGTATTTTCAGAATTCTTATTGGAAAGAAGTAGTAGCCAATCAGGTGCGGCGCCACACCTCCATTTTTCATGGGAACCATCGTCAAAATTTACCCAAAAATTATGAAATCTCAAAATATGGTGAAAATTGTTTGACAATACTCAATAAGTAGATTATTTGTAGAGGTGATATACTTCGAAAATATATGGCAATATTTACTACGGATACCTCGCATGATACAATGCAAGCAGCCTGAGCAGACTCACCGAGAGAGTGAGAGAGAGGCGGGAAAGCTTGTTTTGTCAAAAAATTCTTAAGCTACATCAATGTTATGTGTCGTACAAATTTTGAGCGTATTCTTTTTTACTATTCAGAATGACGGTCGGGTTATTCTGAATACGGCAAAGCCATAGATACAGAAAAAACTTGGGGTAAATAGTATTGCAGGTAATTTCGTATTTTCACCTGTTCGTATTGGTAAAACGCAAATATTACCCTGGATGGGCAGAAACTGTCTTTTGTTCTCATGAAAGTTGTCACCACCGTCTTGAAAATTGGAAGCCACTAGCTTTGAATTGCTGAAGTGAAGTTAGCTGATGGTTGGTGTAACAGGCAAATCGAATAAATGTGGCTTCATAAAGGCTGTTTTGCCGAATTGGTAGAACTGTCAAAAATTCTCCACAAGCGTGGGTAAAACCAGAAAAATACCGAGACGTCAGGTAAAGTTTACCCACATGGGGTAATTTTTGTTGCAGGTAATCTTTACCCCGAAATCCGGTTAAAGTTTACAATTAGTTTTTTCTGTGTAATTTCGAGAAGGATGACCGCAACCGTCTGAATGTTCTAATGGTAATGCCCGTCCTAAGCTCATAATTATCGATGATCTAATGCGCGAATTTTCAAACAATACAATTGTGGATCCTTTCACTGAAGGCTATCATCACAAAAATCTTATTCTTATCTTTATATTGCAAAATTTATTTCATCGGAGACATGGACATAGGAATATATTCCTTAATACGAATTATATTGTTGTTTTTGAAAATCTTCGAGACAGAGCTCAATTTCAACATCTTGCTCGTTAAATATATATGTAGGAAATAGTCGTTTTTTACAAGAAACCTACTAGGACGCTTTAAGGCATTTAAAAGATTCCAACCATAGATACTTGTATCTGCTGGTGGTGATTGACGTGCTGAGAAAATACGCTTGGGTTGAGCCTCTTAAAGATAAATCAGTAAACGAAGTTAGAAAAGCTTTTGAATTTATTATTGGGAAAAGTAAAACACGATTTCCCGTCTGTCTTCAGACCTGCTGCTGTAGTTGAACGATTCAGTCGCGCACTGAAAGAACGTATGTGGCGCTATTTCACTCATAGTAATACTCATCGTCACATTGATGTCTTACAACAGATTTTGCAGGCTCATAATAGTGCACGCCATTGTAGTATAGGAATGCGACCATCAGAGGTGACTTTGGAAAATGCACCACACGCTCGTTTAAATATTCAAAGAAAGTACGAAAGAAAAGCCTTGCGTTGTAAAAAGCCTAAATATAAGGTCTTCGATTACGTTTACAGGGTCGTTGGGCTGTTGGACTCATAAGAATTCAATTTCCACGAACATTTCTTCATGTAAGAGACGATTCACCTGATCGAATGCAAATTGCATAGCTTCAATGACAAATGTACCGAGTAGTATAAATTAAGAAAAAAGTCTTGAAAATTACGAGAGATAAATGGATGAAGCGAAAATTGACGGTGAAGATTTACTTGTCAAATACTCGCTTGCTCACATTCTTAAAGAGGACGCCGAGTTGTCTGAGCTTAATGACTATGCTGTCAGAGATAAATACAGTGCAGGTATGCTAACTGGTAAATGGTTAAGTCCTCCCTCGTGAAAAGAAAGACCAAATTTAGATCGCAGTATAGGCAGGTATATTCATGTCCCGGGAGTTTGAACTCCCAATATCCCATCATTATTAGGCTCATCACGAGTCATAGATTGTAAAGGAGGCGCTCTTTCTTGTAAGTTTCAACAGAAAGAGATAACGAGATGGAGGGAGGGACAGAGTTCCATGAATATAACGGCAACTGGTTGAAGCCTTCTAGATCTCGTAAATAATAATAAATCATCCCAGGTTCTTTGGGACTTTTAGGTATAGCTATTCTGTTGATACAGACAGCTATCCTTATTTAACAGAGAGAGTGGTGTCTATTTCAATGCCCTAAAATTGATGCAGGTATAGGCTGAAAGGTAGAAGACCAGAAAAAGACCACCGATTGCTCGAGAACACGTAGGGTTAATCTTTCAAAAAGACAGAGATTGACACGTCAAAGAAAAAATTTGTCAAGCATTTTTTTCCAATCAGTGGAAAAGTATCTCGTATACTTGGTTTTGCACGACAATTTATATCAAATAATCCTCCTTATGCTAACCACCCATCAAGTCTGGCATGCGGTTTACCCGAAAAAACGTTTGTTTATTGCGATATTTTACTGAACCTCACATTACGGATGATGCAAAAACACCGCTCTTACGTATTATACCTGTCGACACCCGAAAATACATTTTTGATTCTACACACGTTACAAGAAGAAGAAAAAAACATTAAATTCTCAAGTAATAATCAGTTATTACGTAGAGTATCACACAACACAAGTAGCTGGAGGGGGAATTTCAAAAGTTTATGTCGGATCGTCCTTTCAGAGAGGTCATGGAATCGGCAGTATTCTAGGTTGGCTTTTGCGACGTGTGCTGCTGATGCCAGCGCGAGGTGCTGATACAGTTGGTAAGAAGGCACTTCGAACAGGTTTTAACGTTTTAAGGATGCCGATAGCAAAGTACCACTCAAGCAGGCATTTAACGCTCGTTTTTAGTAATCTGGTCAAAAATTAATGGGAAAAGCTTTGGACAAAATTGATAATCTTATGAACGGGCCGGGTTATAAATTTGGTGTGAAAAATTTCAGACCTCAGTTACCCGGAGTTCGTGGTATAGAGAGTATTACGCTGGTTTCAAGAGGCTTGGTAAAACGTGTGAATCGAAGAAGAAGAAGAAGAAAAGAAGAGGAGTAAAAAGTAGGAAATCTAAAAAGAAAATCAATAGTAGTAAAAGTTTGAAAACTAAACTAGGTCTTTTCTCTCTTCCACCTACTCAACCGTCTATTGAGAGCTCGCAATGGGTCCGTTACAAGCCCGTTTCATCGCTGACCGACGATAGATCTCGCTCATACAATCCTCAGTATACGCGTCAAACTGGAAGGACCGGCAGAAACTTCTGGAAGTGTAGACAGTCTGAAAAGTGTTACTGTGATAAACAATTTACATCATTCGATGTTCAATCAGATGGACGTGTATTTCAATCAAAAGCTCATATCTCCTCTAAACAACGCATACGCGTACAGAGCTTACCTGTAAACATTGCTCAATTACGAACCAGCTGCAAGAAAGAGCCATCTGATTTCTGCTCTCGGATGTGTCGATACTGCAGGAAAAATGAAAGATTTGTCCAGCGAAGTTGCAGGCATCGATGCCCTTGGAGAGTATTTTGGTGCAGGCAAAACAATAGATCTAATCGGTCGTCTGCATTTCGACATTTTCAATCAGAACAAATTTCTTCTCACCGGAGTCGAGATGCGCCTTCGATTCGTACGTACAAAAGATGCTTTTTGCCTAATGGATCCTGTCAAGACATGCAGTTTACATATTTTGGAAGCGTCCCTCCTTGTTCGTCGTTCAAAAATAAGCCTAGGAATTTTAATAGCACACGCAAAAGCTCTTGCACAAGGGACAGCAAAATACCCCATACCAAGAGTCGAGGTCAAAGCGCTTACTTTACACGGCGAAATTTACGGTGAAACTCTAAATAATGTTATTCCGGGACAGTTGCCTAAAATAATAATTATCGGTTTCGTAGAGAACAGAGCTTTCAACGGGAATGGAGCACTTAATCCATTTAATTTTCAAAATTACAAGATTAATTTCTTATCTCTTAACGTCGATCGTACAGAAATACCTTCGAAACCTCTGCAACCAGATTTTTCTCAACAAAATCTTTACGTTGATGCTTATCACACTATTTTCTCTGGCATTCGTTTTCACTTTCTCAATGAGGGTAATGATGTCGATAGAGGTGATTACTCGAAAGTTTTCTTTCTTTTTGCTCTTGATCTTACCCCTGATCTACTTTATTTCTAGCATAGTGTACTCACATTTAATACTGCGCGCTATGTTTTACTTTTAAGTGTTCATCAAAATGTATTTTTGCAATAGGTATTTTTTAATATCTTTAAGTTTTCAACTATCTTTCTCTTTTAATGCTGCGTCATTTATACGACATTGATTTTACGATTGATTGAAAATTCTCGTTTTGAAGAGTGGAGAATTTGTGATTTATTCAATTTAATAAAATGATGTCCCAAGCTACAATGTGTAATGGTTCATAATAATAATCATAATCATCATATTTGTTAATTTCAACTGCATGTATCTTTAAATTTTAAGCTAATTCAAAATTTTTAAACTCATAAACCGGTTTTTGTTACTTGGAATAAGATGTCGTTTTCTTTAATCTGCAGGATAAATCTATTTCAATAGGTTTAAATGTAATCCTAATCTCTTTTTATTCATCATACCATTCCTTTAGAAAATAAGTTTTCTTATTCATATTTGAACTCTAAAAAAAACTCATTGATATTGAATTTTTAGTTAAAATTTAAAGGTATAATCCTAGATTTGAATTACTAGAAATGACGTCAGAGATCTCCGTTTTCCCCGGAATTTTTATCTCCAGACATAGGTGCAAAAAATGCTAGGCTTTTTGAATTATACTTTGCGACGTCGGATTTTGTTTGTAGATTCCCAGAGTATATTTCGGCAACGTACAATAGACGTGCGAATCCCTACGGGCCATTTGATTGCTTCACTTTTCTTTTAGTTGCGCGTGGCGAAACCTTAGCTTCTTGGATCATGACATTGTCACATGTACATATTAATGCCAGTTCATGTCCGATACTGTCGCAATTTTCTCTAATTTTCTCCCAAGTGCTGTGCGAATGTACAATTAAACTATATTGAACGAACTTATCGAAAATGGAAAAAAAGTGCCGAGAAAAATGAAATTAAAACATGCGCTCATTTGGTGGATCGAAAGTCACCAAATATCGGTTATTCCAGCCTCGAGAATTCCCAAAGACAAACAATTTTCTGACGCCATAAACGATTCATGGTGATGAGAAGGAGGAAAACGCAGAAAATTCCAAGAAAAAGTCATTACATTGAGTTTTAAGTATTATACTTACATATGTTTCTCACTTAACAATAAGATTAATTCAAACTCTTACCACGTTGATGGTTTTCGACAAAGTTGACTTGACAGCGACAACCTGTCATGAAATTTTTTTTCTCATTTCCACTTCAAATGAGTTACAATATTCCGTTTACAGCTAGTTTGACTGAAAGTATGTCTGTGGTCGAAATCTCAATGAAATTTTAACCATGTGTAAAAATATTCTGTGGAAGCTAATTTGATTCAAAATACGTCTTTGAGTGGAATCTCAATAATATTTAAACTGTATAATCAACTTTGGAATTGATTGACTTGGCAGCGATTCAAATTCGATAAGAACTTTCTTCCATAAATGCACTTTAAATAATCCCAAAACATTTAATGGAATTAAATTTATTTAAAAATATGCTACTGAGATATTCCCATATCTTATATTTACAAAGCTTGTTCAATTAAGTCGACATTCTATAAAATATAGCTAATTCTGTATGTTTCCTGTCAGGCGATGCTGCAGAAATCGATAGTTTGCCTCTAAGTTCTGAAGGAACATTCGTGGCGGGAAAAATATTTTCGCAACATGTCATCGATGAAAGACAAAAATTAATCGAGAACAACAGGTCTGACCAGAAGCATGTGAATAACATACTAGCGTCTGAAAATAGTGTTCTAATCGAAGATCCTGGCATATTCGAGACAGGCCAGAATTGGGCAAAAGTGCACGGTAATCAAAAAGCGAAATAGAGACTTCCACCGGGGAAAAAAATTCGGAAGATTGTCCCACTGAGCAGGAAACCTCAATTCATGACGTTTATATTCCATCGAATCTGATCGAAAGTTTTCGCACTACAGGTAAGAGTAACCATTTCTTTATTGACATTTCCAATTGAATCTAAGCAACTTTTCGTATGTTTATTTTTCATTTTTGCAGCTCAACGCAATGGACAATCTTATTACTTGGATCATCTGATAAAATGTAACAACGTGCCAATTTTTTCTACAACTACTGATAGCTTCATGCAGGATTAATATCATATCACAAATATCCACTGTGATATTGTAATTGTCGTATAAAAATTATCATATGAATTTGAGCTATAAACAGAGGCATTGAAAAAGGTCGCTTTGCATTTTTTATTCAATTTATGCAAATTAACAAAAAATTACGTTTATCGAATGAACCGAGGTTTTGGAGAGCATGGGGAGAGAATTGAGGGAGCATGGGGGGAGGATGTAAAGAACATTCGGGGAGGATTTAAAGAGTTTTTTTTTTTCGAAAACGCTCGAAAATTACGACCCTGAATTTAGCTATACATATAGATTTGAAAATTGGGGAATTTATTTAAAGAAAACTAATTGTCCTATTGAAAAACCAAAGACATATCTGGATTCGCCTCAGCCATATCTCTAGGAGATTTTCGAATTGGGCCAAAAGATTTTTCATTCAGCGCGGAAAAATAATTATTTAAACAAATACAATGTTTATAACAATTTTTCAAGTTTTTGGTCGTTTAATTTATAATTTTGTAAACTAACACTAAATAAACACAAAATAGATGAAGATAATACTGTTGTCAACTGTAACGAACAAATAATAGTGAACAATTAATCAATTGAAAATTGTTTATATCCCCTCCACTGTCAATGAATACCGAATAACCCTATGAAAATGGATTTTCATATTTTGACATATACCCAGAACGAACTAATAGTCCCAGAAGAAATATAAAGGTATCGTTGGATATATCTTGGCCATATCTCTAGGAGCTTTTTGAATCCTAGACAAAAAATTATGATTTAAACAAATATATTGTTTATAATGTTTATAAATTGTTTAAATAATAGGTAAACAATATTTTGTCACAAATGACAACCAGATATCGTTCCTCGAATATTATAGAGAGCAGATCAATTTTTGAAAATTAAAAAACTTCAATTTAAACATTATTTTTACCCCCTCCACTCTCAATCGAAAAATACTTCAAATATGAATTTCCATATTTGGCACATATAGCTGGTATGAACTAATAGTCCCAGAAAAAATCTAAAGGTATCATTGAATACGTCTTGGCCATATCTCTGGGAGCTTTTTGAATCACGGAAAAAAAATTATTATTTAGACAAATATATTGTTTATAATGTTTATAAATTGTTTAAAAAATAAGTAAACAATAATTTGTCACAAATGGCAACCAGATACCGCTGAACATCGGTGTATTCTTTGCTTCTAGAAGAACAATACGAGGTGAAAAGTTGTGACTAATTGTATTTTTTCTATCAGGAAAGTTCAAACAAAATGCAAATTATGAACAAAGCATGAATTAGAAACGTATCTCTGTGAGATATTTATCTCACACATAACTTACATTCATATTTTGGCCACGCCTTGGATAATACATTTTCCCGCGAATTGGCACATGATTTCTGAATTTTTCTATTACAAGAAATACATTTTGTCCAACACTTATTTCTTTTGTTCTCATCGCAACCGCAAATAAGACATCCATCCTCAAGGCTCAGTGTTTTCTTTGAACAATCTTGGCGAAGAGCTTGCCGGAACACACTTGGAATGAAAGGCTGTTTGTCAAGGCTTGTATTTTCCAGATTCGATTTAATGTAATGTACAACAAATACACCGCAATTATATCCATCGCTTTGTTTCGGATACTTCATCTGCTCCAAATATCCAAAATATTCGTTCCCCTTTCACAATCTAAGTAAGAAAAATCCTTTTTTTGATGTGAATCACTGAGAGCAATATTCACACAATAATCTCTTACTCCGTTTAAAAGCCATTCATTGCCGTGAAGAGTTAGGTAGTCTTCACCGTACAAGAAAATGTCTTCATTTCTCTCATTCTTAGTGCAGGCAACAACATAATTGTGGGTAGCAATTGAAGCAAGGTAATCATCTTTTTCTTCAAACATCCCATTCATATTTGAGCTCATGCCTTCTTCTGTCAAAGAACGTAGCACTTCTTTTTTAAGAGCACGACCGTCGTGATATACGACTTTGGCCTTCCTGCGTTTTCCCCAACTCTCCTCTGAGTTCAGGTCACCAGGCGCATTTTTCCGTTTGCGTCTCCTGATGTGTTGCATTGGCATTTGATTCGTTCCGTCATTGTTTGAGAACTTCAACCAGCGAACCTCTTTCAATCCTCGATTTGATGTCTGCATTCGTATAGTGCTTAGGATCTTCCTTCAGTATTCCAGTCCAGAAAAAACAATACGGCAGTAGATTTGTACGTAAATTTTCGAAGCAAAATCATTGTCTTCTCCTTCATCATCATCTTTAATTAGAAGTAAAACTTCCTGATAAACTTTGTCAAAATCATTGAAGAAGGGAGTGTTCTTGTACTTGGTGCTTGCATTGGACCCAAGCGTTGTCTCTTCCTGTTCATCCAAATCATCCGTGTCGTGGCAGTGGTCAATTTCTTCAAAATAATTATCTCTTTCACTTCCTTCCATTGCAGCTATGGCATTCACCACTCGTTTAGTTTTTTTTCGACAATAGTATAATGTAGAAATACTGCACCTTGAGTAAAAGATCCTTCCAATTCGAACAATGGGCGACTATTGCCATGCATTCAAGAATTATCCTTTTCCTTTTCCCTTTAATTTGTTTCCGATACAAAAAAATAAGAAATCACCTTCATGAAGTGCGGATAACACGTCAAAATAAACATGAAGATGAATTATTTTTTCTTGCCATTTACGTAATCGTGTGCAACTCTTGCATACGTTAGAACGTCCGTCCCATTCCAAGCTTCCATTAGCGCATTTATACTTGCCCAAGACCAATCTGTGATAACTGCTTTGAATGGAGGACATTTGATTATATGCTCAATACAAAGTTCTTTAAAAAATATGAAACTGTCTCTTATATTTTTACCAGTGTGGCTGTTTGTTATCATTTGAAATAAAGGGAATTTGTTGGAGCATACACAATAACAATATGAACGGATTAATAAAATATCGTCTTATGAATGAATGATTTTCCGTTTTTCTGGTTGTGAATAACTTCAGAAGATCAATTATATCGTTTGAATCTAAATCATTCTTTCCTAGTTCTTCCGATCTAGCCTTTTGTAGTACCGGAAGAGATTTTAGTGAACAATAGATCCCTTTCTGTGCTAAGCCTTCATCTAATTTGACAAACTGCTGAACCTGAAAAGTTTTAGGCCTTACATGTATCAATTGCCCTTTCGCTACTGACCTCTCCTCACCACGCAACTCGTAAGTCAAAGGCAACGTATGAGACGCAGGGTCTGCAGTACCATTCGATATCACCCGAATATCAACAATATTCTGATTAAGCATACCTTCAAATTTAAACTTCAAATTACAATTAGGCTGATTACAATCTGCATAATCCACGAATTTTTGCAGGGGCTTACACGTTTTTCTGACTTGGAAACTTCTAAACTTAAGCAGGTAAGGGATTTTCGAGTCATGCTTTGGCAAAACTTTTCGTAATTGAGCATGTAATAGTTCAGATGATATATTTTCATTTTTAAAAACATCTAGCGCATCCAAATGAACATATCTTAAGGTTCTTTCAAAACTTGTTTTTGTGGAAGGATCGAAATCGTTGACAGGGACATCACAGGCAAGATTGACCCTTTCTTTGGGAGAACATAAATGTTGATCTGCAGTACGTGCAGAGGGTGATGGCAGAACTGGTTCAATAATTATTCTTTTCTGAACGCGATCCTGCAATCCATCTTTATTGTCTCCAAGAGGTGTAGAGAAATACACGAAATTTTTTCTTTGCTTTCTCTCTATTAAGGCGGAAATAATCGCAAAATTTAGGAAACAATCTACCCTTGGTAGGATAGAACGTTGGATCTCCAACATTCTTTCCTACCAGGAAGATTGCTTCGGCTAAATCGTTTATATTTCGGAATTCCATTTGTCACAAAACGAAGTTCGAAATTAAATATAACCAAATATAGAAATTCATATTTAAAGGATTTTTCGATTGAGAGTGGAGGGGGTAAAAATAATGTTTAAATTAAAGTTTTTTAATTTTTAAAAATTCATCTGCTCTCTGTAGTATTCGAGGAATGGTATCTGGTTGTCATTTGTGACAAAATATTGTTTACTTATTTTTCAAACAGTTTATAAACATTATGAACAATATATTTGTTTAAATAATAATTTTTTTCCATGATTCAAAATGCTCCTACAGATATGGCCAAGACATATCCAACTATACCTTTAGATTTTTTCTGGGACTATTAGTTCATACCAGCTATATGTGCCAAATGTGGCAATTCACATTTAAAGGATTTTTCGATTGAGAGATATGTCTTTGGTTTTTGAATAGGACAATTAGTTTTCTTTAAATAAATTCCCCAATTTTCAAAAAAAAAACAAAATTCCTGGTAGGATATGTTTCCTATATTTACATTGCATTGATTTCCAATCCTAACAGTGATTTTGGATTGACAGGAAATATCTATTTTCTTGCTTGAGAATTTAAGGGATGTTGAAACAACCTTTTAAATAATTTCCACCACTTCCCCTGCTGGGATGTGTTCAAAATTTACTATGGATTCATTTGCGACGCCAATGGTCGCCAATAATCGATTTCCTCGTTTGATTGCTATAGGCAGGTTGAAACATCACTCAAAATAAATTCAATAGATCTATTAACTTCCCGGAATCCTTGAAGGAATTTGAAACTCACCTTAAGGGGGTATTTCTATTTGACCGAGCTTTTTTCAGGCGTTTTTCAAAAATTCATAAAAAATACAATTGATAATATTTTTGAATGGCAGTTTTCTTATATTTTAAGCAGATCTGAAGCAAAAAAATCTGAGAGATTCCTAAAATATACGAGTACGGCTATAACCGAAACTAGAACAATTGAAAAATATTGAAAATTGACAAAATTACGCCCATTTGAAATTTTGTTTGCGAATTTAAACTTTTCTGGGGTAAATTTTGACTTTCTAAAAATTCAAAAATCATTATTTTTCTTTTATTCTAGTTCGGGCTATAGCAAAACATCTGCTTAATATATCCTCCAAATTTGAGCTTAATCGGTCCGGTGGTTTTGACGACTTGCTCAACATATAGCGTGACACTTGAAATTCAGACCTAACACTGAATGTTTTGATTATAATTTGGATACAAATCTATAAATGCTTTCGGAACATCGTATTGTGGAAGGAAAGCCTGTTTGAGACAAACAATGACTCTATTATACCCATTTATGACCTGCCTGTCTGACAGCCGAGGCGGCCCTCCATAGCGTGCGGCTGAGTACTCTCCGCTCTGCGCAGTTGACCCTGCCACAGCTTCGTTAACAAGTCCGAACCAAACAAATTGCTTTGCGTACAAATTCCACATACTATATACTATCGAAAAAATCGATTTTTTGGCTCGGTCAAATAGAAATACCCCCTTAAAATGAATACAAACATTTGGCTGCTAGGATACATTTTACACAAATAGAGCTTTCTAACAGCTTTTGAAGAAGTTACTCGCTCCTCTTTTGAGCGAGTAACCTTTAAAAGTCAGCAGTGATTTTCAATACTAATCACGCTGGTCGTACCGACAATTTCCGAATATAGTATAATAATTCTCTGAATTATTTATCTGGTACCAAAAATTCGATAAAGCCCTAATATAAAGAAAATTGTTATCATAGAATTTTAAATTGAGATTTCACGACCAAAATTTTTTGAGAAAAGCAAGAATTTTCGTAGCATGACCAGAGATTTTTGCCCAAGGGTGTTCTCTTCTATGCGGCAGTATGAATGTTATTGAAAAAACAAAAACAAAATATCTGTCGTTGCAGGTTTAGCCTATTTTCAAACATCAAAAAATTGCGCTATCATTGTCTTCGATAAACTCAAGTATGTTAAACAATAAGGTTCTTTTACTAAACTTCTCTATTTCTCATGTTTTTCATTTCGACAGAATTTTTTAAAATTAATATTTACGGCCTTAAATAAATCGACATATTTTTCGAAAAATAAGTATTTTTCCACTAGCGAATTACTAAATATTTTAATTAATCCTATTAGTTTTTTCCAGTAGTAGTTAGTAAAATTTTACTAATTGGCATTCAGAGAGCACATTGAAAAAAAAAACTTTCATTTTATTACAAATAATCTTAAAAGTAAATAGTTATACGAACTCTCTAATTTGCTATAAAAATTATTTTGCTCCTTAAATTATACTTTGGTTACACTTTTTCCCTCCTCGACTGAAAAAGATTTTTGGTTGAATTTTCAAATATTTGATTAAAATTTTGTTTTTTGTTCGAAAATTTCCTTGAAATTTCATTTCAAGTATTGGAATCTCTTGAAATCCCTTGATATCACTAACATATATATGATATTTTAAGCTATTTTAACAGATTCCAAGGCATTTAAAAAATATTCCAAATTTTCGAGGTATTTCAAAGAATTTCGTAGGATTTTCAAAGATTTTGGGCTCGTTTTTAAATATTTTCTGGCAAGCTTTGTGAAATAAATTAAATTTCAAAGGATGCCTAGCGATACCAAAAATTTCAGGGGATTTTAAAGATTTTTTTTTTTAAAGATTTCCAAAGATTTTAAGGGATTTGAAAGAACTTGACAAGATTTATGGGATTTTACTGAATCTCCGAAGATTAAACAAATTTCAAGCTATTGCACCGGTTATTTTTTGAGGGAACCTTAATCAATAAGTTTAGTATCACCTATATTGAATAGATTTCAAATCGTTTCTACTTATTTTAATGGTTTCTTAAAATATCAAAAGATTTTAGTGGATTTTACGTAATTTCTACCAATTGTTAGAGAACTTTATGAAATAAAATATAAATTTTATTTCAACGGATTTCTATGGATTTCGACGATTTTGAGAGGTATGAAGAATTCAAAAACTCTGAAAGAATTTTAAAGATTTTATCTTATTTCAAAAATATTCTAAACGATTTTTAGAGATTAATAAAATATCAAGGGATTTTAAAGATTTTTGAAGGATTTTCAAGATTATATTTTCAGTTTGAAAAATTAATTATCAACAAAAAATAAAAAATACATTTTACCAATTGAATTGAACCAAAAAAGACCTTTTTTAACAAAATATTTAAATTCACAGGCAATAAGATAAATTAAAAATAAGAAGATTAATTTTCTACCCAAAAAAAAACGATTTTTCAACAGAATACATAAATTTTACACAAAAAAGTTGAATTTTCTACCCAACAAAAGTCACTCTTCTACCAAGTGGTTAGTTTTTTGAATATTTTTAACAACGAAAAATGAATTTTCTTCCCGTTGTGTTATCCCAAAAAACAGCCAAAAAGATAAATTTTTAAAAAAAGATTAATTTTCTACCCAGAAAGCCGAATTTGGAATAAAATAAATGAATTTCCCACAAAACTTTTGAATTTTTAAACCGACCTTATGAATTTTTAACAAACTCGAAAGATGAATTTTCAACCAAAATGATGAATCTTCACAGAAACAAAATGATGTTTAAGAAACTAGTTCGACTTTCAACCAGCAAGTTAAATTTTCAAACAAAGAAGATTTTGATTTAAATCGAAAACAGTTGAACGCAATAAAACTACGAATATTCAATAAAATGAAAGTCATAAACAAAGATATGAATTTTTAACGACAAAGATGAATTTTTAACTAATAAGATTATTTCCTACTGAAAACACAAACTTCCAACAGAAAACATGAATTCTCAAATAAAAAAGATGAATTTTAACTATTTTAACTATCGCCGGCAGTAGGATTTTTGAAAAATTGGAACCGTTTTTTTCATAAAAAAATAGTCGCAAAAATCATGATATTTTGGGTCATAATGTTTAAAAGCATATAAAAAATTGAATTTTCAAGATTTTCAAAAAATCCTCGTTCCGACGATAGCCATCGACCTATAGATTAACATCCAATTTTGTTTTTTGATTTCAGAATCTTCAAAAATCTACATTTTGTTTTAAATTTGTTGAAATATTTTATAGTAAAAATTTGTAAGCTCTTTGTTTTTTAATTTTGCTACAAAAAATGTCGAAAAAACCTTGAAAAAAGGCTGTCACACGGGATGGCCCCCTTAATTAGATGAACTTAAAATTTTTAGGAAATGCCACCATTACAAATCTTCCTCCATGAGGAAGCAAAAAAGGGGAATATTTCGCAAGTGTAGCAAACTTTCTCAAAATTTATCATTAACCCTTGGTATACACACTGGGTTACGCTAACCCGGCGCGATTTTGCAAGATCTGTTATTTCCAAACAAGAAAAAGCGTGGATCTGTACCCAGGGAGGGGGAAAGTTATGGGCCTGTACTACGCAGAGCTGCCTTACCAGCTTCAATGTCTCTTCGGGTATTTTTCACCCAGTGTGTATATGGTGTTACAAAATCCAGAAAAACAGAAAAATCTAAATGTAAGTAAATGTTTTTTGTATATTTGTAATGTTTATTGCTTATCTTGAAAGTAAAAAGTCTAATTCGTGTGCCTGTGTGTATTGTTTGTGTGTGTGTATGCGTACCCGATGGTCATGTATCCCAGCGTACGTTTTGCATCTGCTGACTGATTTACACTCACGTACGTCTCACCCCGCTAGGATATTATTTTATTCAAAATATCAATAAAAATTGTTTATTTTTTGCAGCTACTTCATCAAAATGCTTACGCGTGCGAAAATTCGCCGTGTTTATAGATGCTTGAAATGCGAAAGACCTATGTGTAAGGAGCATAGTGCAAAAATTTGAGAGAAATGTGCTCAGCCATCGGCATAGGCCGAAACGTAATTTACGCTGTTTGTTTGAACAAATTATTTTGAAGCTTTTCACTCATATTTGGATTCTGAATAAAAAATTACGCTGAATAATTCTAATATTTTATATATAATTCTATCCCCCAAACCGAAAAATTGAGTATTTGTTTGAGCTTTTTCATTTCTTTAATAACTTCATTAATTTTATAACAATATATTCGTCATTTAAGAAGATAATCATGAGAATTGAGGTGTGTATATACTTCAAATCTTTCATTTTTGCCGAAAAATTGAGTATTCTGGTAGCATGACTTATCCGCGCGCAACCGGATATTTGCCTAATTTCGAATCACTAAACAACTGTTTTTCAGAACATATGGAAAAATCTAAAACACAGTTTTAAAGTACGAATCTTGAACTTTCCATTTATCAGGATTCGAGATTATTTATCTTCAGTTTTATGTAAACAATAGCCTTTTAGAAAAAACGTGATTTTTCACAAAAATTTTAAAGATGACTTTGTTTATTTGAAAATATGTGTATCTTTTTTCATATCCATCACTCTCAAACCTATACTGTTCAATTACTGAGGATTTTCTGTATAAAAACCAAAAAAAAAAGAGGCAAAATTGTTCAATTAGGAACGAAGATATGAGCTGTTAAATTTTGCCGGGTGAACCTAACCCAGTGTGTATACCTCGTTATAAAACTGCAGTTTGTATACCAAGGGTCAAAAGACGTAATAAACGTTATCTGAGTTCGTAACACTGTTTAAACTGGGGCCCCCCTATTTTAAAAATTTCAAATTAATTCAAAAGGGTTGAAGATTTCAAGGCATTTTTTAACGAATTTGACTAGCTTCCAAAGATTGTAGTGTATTCAGAAATATTTCCAAAGATATCAACGAATTCCAGATGAACTTCAAGTTTTTTTTAAGATGTCAAGGGAATGGAGCGTTATTTCCTGCTTCTGTAGGTTGAGGTTACGTAGTATGTTCCAAGATGAGGTGACTTAGCCTCTTTAGAAGTTGCGCTTGACGATTTTAATCTTTACGTAAACGAAATTTTTTCCTCCTGACTGTGAAACCTAGCACAATTTAGTCGTTACTGAGAGCGGAGAATGAGATAGCGACCAGTATATATAAAATGATTTTTTTTTAAATATTCATTGGTTATACGTATAAAAATTCTTCAACAGTAAGCTTTCTTTCCTTCAAGAATATGAAGATTCTGACTGCACCTATATTTTTGATCTTGGCGCTTTTCCCGAAACCTGGTCGTAAGTGTAATAATATATCTACAATATAAAGCGCTTTTTTAATTGAAGTATATTCATTTCCTATTCCAAATTATTCAATTTACAGGGTGCACAGTCTTCTCCTTTTTTTCTTAGTTTCCCCTTTTTTCTTAAAATTCCCCTTTTTTCCCCTAATCCCAAAAAACTTCCCCTTTTTCCCCTTTTCTCTTTCAATATACGATACTTGAAATTGTAACCATTATTGAATAATAATTAAAGCAATTATAGCACTTGAATAAATTATTTATGAATAAATGAGGTATATGTTTCAAGTGCTGACCATTAAAAATAAATACTCTTTAAAAAATTTTGAAGATGAAACATTTTACAGCAAGTAGAAAATGTGAAACCTGGAGACAGTAGTTATTATCCAATATAAAATTGGAACCGTTTCAAAATATGTAGTACTTTTTAAATAATTATTAGCAGATTAACACATTTTAGTTGAAATTTACAAAGTTAAATACCCAATTAAAAAATGGAATATTCCAAATTCATCAACTGCAATTTTAAACGTTCTAACTTGAGCAATTTTTAATTTTTTTAAATCTTTGCTTGAACATTTGACTATTGTTGAAACTTTTTTGTTCGTTGAAAATTCATTTTTTTAAACTCAAAATTTAATTATTCCATTTTTGTTTGAAAATTGATCTTTTTTAATTGGAAATTCAACTATTTGGTTGCATTCTCATGAATTTCGTTCAAAACTTATATTTTTGGCAGAAAATTGGTGGAAATTATAACTTTTTGGGTGAAAATATATTTATTTTGTCGAAAAGCAATCTTTTTGGTTGAAAATGATACTACTATTTTGTAGAAAATGGGTTTTTTTTTTTAATTTGAAAATTAGTTTCTTGAAATGAAAATGTAGCAATTCCATTTTTGGTTCAAGGTTGATCTTTTTTATTTTGAAAATTCAACTATTTGGTTAAAAATTTATATAATTTGTTAAAAATTCGATTTGCTTTAAAATTCGACATTTGGAACGCAATTTTTTTTCTTTATGGACTAAAAAATCTTTTTTGTTTAAAAACTCAACTCTTATTGAAAATTCGTGTTTTCGGATTGAAGATTTAACTGTTTTGTAGAAAATTTGAAATTTCTCTCGAAAAGTGGACAGTTTGGTAGAGAATTTAACTAATTGGTCGAATTTTGAACTACTTTGTTTAAAAATTCATTTTTAAGTTAAAAATTCATAATTTCAGTTAAAGTTTTGTTTGTTTGTTAAAAACTAGGGTTTTAACTGAAAATTTCAATCTTCGGTTGAAAATTAACTTTTCAATCTAAAAGTCATATTTTCGTGTTAAAATATCAACTGCGTTATAGAAGTTCTTCTTCCAGGCTTCAAAATTCAACAATTTCGGAGAAAATTAAGTTTTTTCAATTGAAAATTAATTTTTTGAACCGAAAATATAACTATTCGATTTTTGGTTAAAACTTGATGTTCTTAATTCGACAATTCAAATGAAATTTATCCAGCTTGAACCCAAAAAACATTTTTTTATTTTTCGTTTTCGGAAAAAAATTGTTGTCGTGAGTTAGGATTTTTGGGATTTCATATCTTTTTTGCGACATTAAAACGTTATAAACACCACGAAAAAAATGTTTCCCATTACCAAAAAATAATAACATGTTTCTTTGGTTCAAGCTGACGCAATTTCAGGTTTGAATCATTCCAAAAAACAATTTTTTATATATTTTCAAAAAAATTGTAATAATGCAACATTTTATTTTATACAAAAAAAATTAATTGTAAATTTAAGAAATTTTTTTTAATACTAGTCACGCTGGCCGTACCGATAATTTCTGCCGATAGTGTAATAATTTTGGAAATTATTTATCTGAATACAAAAATTCGTTAATATCCTAATACTGTAAAAATGGTTATTGTAGAATTTTAAATTGTTTACGTTTCTAATATCAGGAAGTGACAAACCAGGAAGGTGATGAGACGTTTGCAGGCGTACATTTCCTCCTTGACCTCATCAACCGATTAACAAACTAAAAATAGGTTGGAAAATAATTTATGTGAAATTTTGTGACTCCAATTTTTGAAGAAAATCAATAATTTTCATAGCATGACAAGAGATTTAAATTAATTTAAATTAATTTTTTATTTTTAATAAATTCACATATTTTTCGATAAATAAGTATTTTTCCACTTGGGAATTACTAAATATTTTAACTAGCCCTATTAGTCATTTTCACTAATAATCAGTAAAATTTCACTAATTGACAGTGAGAGGGTACATTAAAAAAAAAAATTTTATTTGAATTAAAGAAATAAGTTTTTATAATCAGAAAAATCTTCTGTCAGTTTGGTTTTTTGGAAATGTTGGTTTTCGTGCTTGGATGTTAACCACATTTCAATGATGGACCGTGATCACGAAAGCACTTTTAAGAAATCACAAGAACGTCAATATGATCAGGTCCATTAAGCTAGCACAGGGCTAACTATTTTCAGCAGGTGGCGGCTGCCACCTGCTGGAAGCAGGGTTCTTGAAATCCGCAAAAAAATTTTCCCCGAAAAAACCCTTAAGCTCAAAAATCAACCCTCTGACATTGGCAAAAAATAATCTTTTTGAGAATTTTAGAATGTGGCTACAGTCTCTGATTCTTGGGCTCCTCGAAGGTTCCCATTCTTTGTTTTGGGCTTCAACCCTCAACGTCAGAAAGAAAAAAAGATTTCGGTTTTCTTCAGAATAGATTTGACTCTCAGGGTCAACTGAAACTTCACAGAATTTAAATAGATTTAAACATAATATTTATTGGTAAGCTCATAGGTAACTGATGACAAGAATCTTGTTTCACTAAAAATTTGCTCAAACTAAGCTAAAACTGGCTTTGTACTAACGAGGGTCAGGTTAATAAAATACCGGAGGTTTCGCAAGAATAGAGAAAGATTGAAAATACTGGGCGGATTCGTTGGAGATTACAAATCAAATTGTATTTAGCCTCCTCGGGATGCTCCTGAGAGTGGCTTGGTGTCCGTTCTTTGAGGAGAGTGCAAAGCTGCGCATATGCTTAAAATTAACAATTCACGAATATAGGAACAATTTGTTATCTCACCGACTCCTACGTAAAAAGAGCGATTTTCAAACTAAAATTTAGCTCCTCAGCTTTGTTTTCTCCACGACCCTAACACATCGTACTGATTGGTCACGGTCCTAGTTACTTCTAATGCGACGCGTGAGGGAAGTTTGACCATGATTGGGTAGATTTTGGGAACGCTACCATCGCCGTTGAATTTCAATTCAAATAAAATATTTTGATGCTCGCCTTTAACAGTTTAAATTGTCATCCTAGATAAGAAGCTGTTATGGAATGAGAACCTGGAAAGCAAGTGCAAAAAGCTGACAGCGACCCTATGGGTCTGTACAAGAGCCATAAGGAAAAGCTGTTACTTCAAACCGGAGAAACTCATGTGGATCTATACAGCAATCCTGCAACCCCAGCTAACCTAAGCGGGGGTGAACTAGGGGAGCAGGGTCGAACTCTCCACTGTGAATTTTCGACTGAAAAAAATGAGGGGACTAGTTCTAAGAGGCGTCACTGGTGCCCCGAAATCGATACCCAAAGTAGCATTGGGGGTACTAACAGGCTTAGAGCCAAAGGGCTGTTCACTCTCGAGTTGAGACTCGAGTGATCGGATACTCCATGCGACTCGGCTAAACTCTAGCGACTCTAACGACTCGCGATCGCTTGCGCTTTGGAGTATTATCAAGTTGTTTGTAAAATGCCGGAAAATGATTGGACGAAAATTTTGCAGTGACAGGTCAACTAAAACCGTCTTTCACAATCCAATGTTTCGATTATGACTCGAGAATCAGAAACACGCTCCCACTCCCATCAACTCGAGTAGAATTTGGATCGACTTCTACGAACTCCTTAGCAACTCTTACACCTCGGCTAACTCTTTTCAATCCTGCGAACTCTCTCTCATTTTGGAGTCGCGATAGAGTAACTCTAGGAGTATTTAGATCTCTCGAGTCTCAACTCGAGACTGAACAGCCCTTTGCTTAGAGCCCCTCCATCTCACCATCAAGGCCGTGGATGCCTAGGCAGTCAGTAGATTAAATGTAATGAACGGCGAAAGAATATCTATTGAATTTCGGAACCCAATCGATATCGCGCGTAGGCTGACCCTAACCATGCTCAGGGACAAAACGCCCATTCGCTATCTCTTCGACAAACAGTATCGTATTAGCCTATCCACAAGAGAGGTATGAGTTGATGTCGGTCATACCTGCCTAGTGATGGGGACAACTGAATCAAAAATAGTTTCAAGAACAGGGAGAAAGCGGGAGTTGGCGTCTATTCTACATGTAGTGGAATTAGCTTCACAATCCCGATGGGGTCCTACGCCACAGTCCTACATTCTGAGATTATGTCCGTGCTCCAGTGTGACGTCAAATCGAATTACTCTACTTTGGATCCCTGAACACAGTTGCATCAAAGGTAATGAGATCTCGGACATGCTAGTAAAGCTAGCAGCAAGAGATTAGAAGGAGTACACGGAGAAACTCTGGCATGAGCGGTTAGTGTTAAAATAATTTTTTTTAGAGCACTAGCCACAGTTGTCAACACATTGCCCGCTCGCGAATTCACACAAACCGTTTCTGCTAATGGCAACAGCAGCGCGAGCTTGGTAAGTTGTTGGGAGTCTATAATCTGTTCCAATTTTGCTGATTTCAATGCCTTGATGTACCGAGGGTGGAGAATGATTTTAGTAACACCGTGTATCAGCTTTCTAGTTCTATTCCCTTTCTTACAGTCTGTTTCAGAGGAAGGTGTACGCGTTTTTTTAAGTGTTAGAGATATTTCCGTTTCTCTTTCACGATGCGATCGTACCAAAAGAGGGCTGCAGCGCAAACGTAAATTCATTCCTTTTATGCGGGCCGAAATATAATTTTTGTTCACTTAGTTTCGTTGTCCTCAACGTAGGACAGCCCCAGTTCATAAGGGGGTTCGCACACACAATCTTCACACACATCAGCGAAAGAGCACCTCTGCTTCCACCTTTTCGCGTAATTATCTGTAATTACGAGAAAAGATCTCCAGCGGCTTTTAACCAGGAATAAAAGGAGTACATTTAAATTCCTTCATTTTCTCTCATTTTTCGTTGTGATTCCAAATACAACCTTTCAGAATGAGATTCCTTATCGATTTGAAATTCGACAAGAAATATCATTCATTCGTGGTTTTCTCTGTTGATTACATTTGTCGCGGATTGGTAAAGCTGTTTGGACTTTTTTAAATTACAGCACGAAATTTTCACAAATTATGCAGCTACATTCTTTTTCGTTAAAAATTTTAGGAAAGGTCTTAGTTTGTTCGCGGAAAAACGAAGGAAAAGTAACCAGCTTTGCCGTTTTTTACGCATTATATGTCTCACTCCTAAAAATTTCCACGACAAAAAGGTAACTGTTTTGAGAAACTTTCGCGTTTTAATTTTTCAAAAAATCGAAACAGCTTTACCATTTTGTATTCTCTCTTCATTTGGCTCATCGGCTTCGTAAGAGTGAACAAAAACTTGACAAACTGAAAGAAGAAAAACTTGAAATCTCGAAAATTGCAAGAAGGCAAGGTTTCGGAAATCAAATTAATAAAAAAATTTCTTCCGGAGAATACATGAATCAGCCAGTTTATTACGAACCAATATATCATTCTAAAACTTATTAAACTTACGGTTTTCGGTATCGCAGTCAGTTCCCTTCTTCTTTTGTTTAGTGTTTAAGATTTTATTCTTATTTTCTAAATTACAATTATTATTCTCGCTAACATTAAGAGAGCTAACGCTATTGGCGGTTTTGCTTTTTCCTTCTCCTATCGATGGACGAGAATTGGAAGAAATAATTATATCTGCAAATTTGAAATGTCGAAATATAATTTAGTTTGGAAAATGTTCGAAAGAAAGGTTCTGGTTAGTATTACGGAATTTTCCGTAATAAATAAAATTGCAACTTCTGTACGATGTTTTCCCTGTGTAAGTACAAAAAATAAAAAATAAATCAATTTTTATTCGTTCTTACAGAATTATTTCAGCATATATATGGAAATTACGAGCCTATTCAGGGACAAAGAGCCGGCCAATCTACGTTAGGTACTCGTAAGTAACTTATTTACATTTGAAATATTACAGTATTATATGGGAAATTCTGAAGTAGTTTGATTGTTGAGGCCTTTAGAATAAATTGGTTGAAAATTCAACTTTTTGTTGAGAAATCATTTCGTTGGTCAAAAGTTTAACTATTTTTTTCTCATTAGTTCATCTTTTGCTTGATAATGTAATTTTTGTGTTGATAATTCAACTACGTGGTTGAAAATTTCTGCATTTTATTGAAGATTCATCTTTTTTGGAGGATATTTATTCTGCTTTGAAACTTCATCTATTTTGTTGAAACTTCATTTTTTTGGTTAAACATAATTTCTGAAACTGAAAATTAAACTTTTCCATTCTTGGTCAACAATTTATTATTTCTTAGTTGAAAATTCGTTTTTTATTGGTGAAAAAATAATTTTCTTAATGAAAATTTAAGTACAAAATTATTCTCATTGTTTAAAATTTAATCTTTCTAATTAAAAATTGAATTTTTTATTTTAAATTCGTTGTTTTGTGGTTGAATATTCAACTATTTGATTCCTGGTTCAAACGCTATCGTCATTAGTTCCAAATTCAACTATTGAGTATAGAAAATAGAAAAAATGATGAAAACACTACTTTGAAACCTTTCTTCAGTACAATATAATGTTATATTTGAGAAATTCAGAACTAGTCCATGTCAAATCATCATAAGAATTAATTCTCTGAAAATGAAGGATATCTCATTTTTACATTTACAAACCTTTTAGAATACACTGTGAGCTATCTATAAAAAATGTAAAGAAAATCAAAAATGGATTCTTATCAAAAATGCAGTTAACATTTTTTTTTAATGTAAAAAGTTTTTGTAATTTTTTTTCTTTGAACACTGAGCGAAGAATTCCCCAGTGGTTCGGGTTTACACCCCAAACATTCGGGTGCCCACCCGAAACAGCAGCGGCCGAACTGGTGGGGTGCCCGCCCGAATGGTTGGGGAGCTTGCACAAATGATTCGGGTAGTGGCACGAATGATTAAGGTCGTTAGACAACTCAAATCAATTAAAAATCTTACACATTAATGATCACCTATCACCTATGATCACCCTGTCCTAAAGCACTGCATGTCCATTATCGAGTTTTCGATTATGTGATCTACCTAATGTTAGAATGCTCCGTTAGTATAAATATGAGTGAGTTGGCAATCAGAGCGCGCCCGAGCAATTTTGTGTAGAAAAATTAAATATCATGGTTTTCGTTAATTGTTATACGGCTTTGAAGCCACCTTTTTTCAAAGCGGGCAGTATCAAAGTTTTTCAGTTGACCGATATCAATAAAAACGTTCATCCCGATATACAGAAATAATTCTGGAGAAAAAATAAGGTTTTATATTACTCTTACCTTCGCTAATGATTATCCAAAGAAAAACCAGATAACTAGTTTACACTGTATTCCACTGACATCGCGCACATGAATAATAAAATTGACATAAACTAGAAACAGCGACATCGGGAAGAGCCTGATGTTTATCAGCTGCGGCCATTAGCGAACATGCGCAAACGTCGAACGCGCAACATCCAACGCGGATGACGACTTGAATCTCCCGAATCATACGTGCAAGCTCCCCAACCATTGGGGCGGGCGCCCCACCAGTTCGGCCGCTGCTGTTTCGGGTGAGCACCCGAATGATTGGGGTGCTCGCACGACTCGGTCGTGCGAGCGCACCAATCCTTGGTGTGAAACAGAAAAAAAGAGAAACAACCCCAACTATTGGGGTGTAAACCCGAACCACTGGGGAATTCTGCGCTCAGTGAAGCTGCGTCTAGATAAAATTCTTCAGATTATTTGACATTGAATTACATTCGTCCAATTGAAATTTTCGCGGAACTTCAACCAGAACAGTTAGCGCCACCTAGCGGCTGGTAAACTCCTCTATTCAGCTTTTTACTAACAGACATTTTTCCACTGTACACGAAATTGATAAATCTCTATTTTTTTCTTACAAAAACGAAGAAGAACGTGCCATGGAGGCTACAGGAAACCGTGGAGGAAGTGTTCAACCAAATTCACAGGAGATCTTTCATATTAATGGCGAGAACCCTATTTATCTACAAATGCCACGTGGTCATGTTGTTCGTGGAATTTTAAAAGCGGCCTACATGGGGAGTGGTGTCCCTAGCTGGATGAGATTGGGAAGTCGTTACAAGATAAAAGAAAGTTTACAAGATAACGTTTTTCTATGGAAGCCTGAAAGAGAGAACAGTTATTTAAGGGCTGAGCTGAATTATCATATCCGTCAAACAGAGGATCCTAATGTTCTAGGACACAAGTTGTTTATACAAGGAATCCACAATGTACCTTTCATAGCTGATCTGGTGCCAGTTCCTCGAGGAGCAGAAATAACTAAGCCTGCACAAGCAACCGTTTATGTACGAGTAGCAGGAAACATCGTTTATGAGGGGGTTATAAAGCAACTTACACTCGAGAATGTGCCTATCTGGATTAAAGAGATCAAAAAAGCTGAAGAAGGTCAAGAATTCCTTAAGAAAATTGGGAGTGCTCACAATTATGTAAAATAATTAAAATATTGTAGAGACTTTATTCAGTTATTCAAATAAAAATGATAAACTCAAAAAGGTTATTTGTTTAGTCAATAACATTTTTTTAATTCAAAAGAATATTAATGAAGGGGGTCATCCTGTGTGAAGGTTTCAAAAAATCGATTTTTTTGTTTTTGCATAAATCCAATCTAGAGCATGTATAGAATATAGTGGTGAAGTAATTTTCTGAAATTCGAAGTCGTTGGAAAGTTACAGTAGTAAAAATTTAAGGTGTTTAGAGCGGGCTATAACACCTGAACTTTCAACGCGTTTTTATCGAAACTAAATTTTTTCAGCTGGCTACCATGATTTCTCAAATCGGTTCAATCGATTGCTTCCAAATTTAAATTGTACATGCAGCACACGTGCGGCTATCGCCGGAACTAGGATTTTTGAAAAATATTGAACCGTTTATTTTTTTCAAAAAAAAAAAAAATAGTCGCAAAAGCATGAAATTTTGAGTCCTAATGTGTAAAAGCATATAAAAAATTCAATTTCCAAGATTGTCAAAAAATCCTAGTTCCGGCGATAACCATTCACCTATAGCTTAACATCCAATTTTGTTTTTTGATTTCCGATAAGCCGCTGTGACAGAATCATGGTCGCCGTTTACCTACCTTTTTTTATATGGTTTGTTACAAAAATTTGATTCATTTATATCAATGAAGCATTTATTTAGATGAAAAAATTATTGTGTTCACACAAATATTTATTTCTTTAGAATACGAAGGAGACTACTAAAACAAATATTTCTTCCAATCAAATAAATACTTCACTGAGATAAATGCATATCGATTCAACTAAATAAAATACATCTTTTAGTAATAAATGTTGGCGTGATTTGCATCAATTAAATACTTATTCCAAGTAAGAATTGAACGGCCTTTAATAAATTTTTATAAGCTCCAATCCAAATAGTTTTGAAATCAAAAGAATTTGATTTTTTGTGCTTTAATTTATAGTTCGGTTTTGATCGCTTCAAATAGAATATTTTTTTACTTTTAATAATTATTAAAAATTTGGATGAACCCGAAAATTAGTACAAAACTTCTGAATTTTGTCTGAAACGATTCGAATTTTTCGTAGAATGTTTGAAAATTATTTCAGAACTAAAAAAATTGCTTTAAAATTTTGCAGATTCTTTCTTGACAATTTACAAAACATTTTGAAATCTTTTTAGTATTTTCTCAAAATTAATATTACGAGATAAACATCATTCGAAATTTCTCATTTTCTTGGAATCTTTCAAAAAAGCTTAAGAAGCTTCTAAACTTTTTATTCGAAATCTTCAAAAACCTGCAATTTTTTTTTAATTTTCAATATTTTTTTATGCTATATTTTTAGAAATCTTTTGAAATGATTTAGAATCTTTTTAAATTTGCTTTAAAAATTAAATATTCGAAATAAAAAAACATTTGAAATTATTGGTAGTTCGTCTACCAGTCAGTAGCTTCCTCTATAAAAAAAAAGGCTTCTGATTGGCGGCCGAGCATGGCAGCTTTTGTCATCGCGGTAGTGCCTTTCTGCCCTTACTTCACTATTGATGATAAAATAGTCTGATGGAGGTTACTATGTATAGCGATATAGCAGTAGAAGACTTTCAAATTTCTCAGTCGAAATTCACGAAAGCTATCTACTACTCAAAGAAAAAATGAAGACCACCAGCTGCATTCTAATTTTTACATTTTCGGTTCATTTGGATTTTGTTGGTGAGTGCAATGGCTCTACTTATATTTACTTTCTGAGGGTCGCGAATTTTGTCCTACGATGATTTTAATCATCATAAGATTTTCATTCCATCCAAAAGAGCGACCCAGCTCATCCATTGATTCTACTGTGGGATTTAGGATTAATTCCTTAAAATTAAAGAGACCCGAAGGCAGACACGGGGAAACTCTGTTAGTGTAACTGAGGAGCCCGGGCCAGCCTTGTGCGAGCAAACAACACTGATGCAGAAGATGTGTGAGGTCCTTGAGGTTGGCACCACACTCGCAATTCTCAGATATATTCCAGCCCTTTCTTAGGAAATGATCTCCCGCGCAAGCATGTGAGGTTCTTGACCGAAATGTGACTAAAATATTCAGATCGCGAACCGTTAGTCCTTCCATAGGGCCAGCATAATGCCGCCTCATCAGCGGAATCGTGCTGGCATATCTCGCGAACATCCCGCAAAAAGTACTTTCATAAAGCTGTCATCGGTGAGGTAGCAGCGGCTCTTGCTACATCATCGGCGGTCTCGTTACCCATTAGGTCTATGTAATATTGAACCCAGGCGAAGCAGATCAAGATCTCTGATCGGCCAGCAAAAGCAACTCCATTGCCTACCAGTCGTGTGAGGGTGTGCCAGAGGGGGTTCACGAATCTATTTCAGATAGCTATCAGTGCTGCCTGGGACTCTGTGAATGTCACTACCGCCTTCCACTCCTCCCGCGAAACTCGGATGAGAGCACGGTAAAGACCCTGAAGTTCAGCCGTCAAAGAGGACTAGCAATCCCTCACTCTAACCCCTATCTTACGTTCCTGACAGAAATGAATAAACCCCAGCCCGCAGCACCCGATACTGGGTTCACCGAACGATCAGTAAACACTCGATTCGCTTCAGAGTATCCATGGTATTCAAGGCTCGAATGAAGCAGGACCTGGTATTGAAGGCGATTACCAAACCACAGCGCTGCGGTTGGACTCTGAACCAGCATTGTCCCGATCCAGCATTCTAAAAGTCGTCTTACTCGCTCCAAGGGAAAGGGGAGCACCTCACTCCAGACAGGCCCTGATTCAACCCTTATGGACTGTGAGGAAAAGGGTATGATGGACTCACCAGGTGACTCTGGAAATGACCCGCACAATGTTGACAGCTCTTAAACCCTTTGCTGCTATTATATTTTTAATTTGAATCGTCCATGTCATACGTCAGTTGAGCCAAATACTCAGGTATTTAAGAGAGGGTTGATTCGTAACTTCCGCACCCCCCAAAATTTAGGCCAACATCTTCGAAGCTATCCCTGGACCTTGAGAAAATAGACAACTGGCACTTTGGAATGGAGATTGAGAGGCCAACCTGTTGCAGCCATGGCGAAAGGGATTCAACGGCGCAAAGTAGCAGAACCAAGGCTTTTAGAACTACATCGGAAGTCACGTATAGGAGAACGTCGTAGGCGCACGCAGAGAACCTATCCCTAACCGGGAGACATGCCCTCAGGCGTCTCAAACCAGTTTGAACAACAGAGGGGAGAGGACTCCTCCCCCTTGAGAAACACCCTCCCCGACAGTCTAGGATTAATGCCTTCCCTCGTAAAGATTAGGTACCTTTTTGAGACGAGGAACGAAAGAAATTCAAGCAACCTTCCTGGGACCTTAAGGTCCTTCAGCTCCTTGATGAACTCTCCTTGGAAGACCGGCTTAAATGCCCCCTTCAAGTCCAAGGCCAAGGTTAACGTTGAACTTCCCCCGCCAAAGCCCGTCATAATGTCAATCAAAACCGTTGCCATACAGTCCATAAAGGCCCTTCCTCTCCTAAAGCCATATTGGAAGTCCGGCAACCAATACCTGCTCTCAGTCAGGTGTTCGAGACGCCTCTGCATCAGATTCTCGAACAGCTTATAAAGAGTCAAAGTTCATGAGATAGGCCGCAGCCCTGTCACACCAGTCTTAGGGATAAAATTGTACCTGGTGTCCTGCCATGCCTCTGGAAAGGATGACTCCCTAAACATGGCGTTGAACAGTCCATGCAAAAATCGTTGCGAGAAATCAGAAAGCCCGTCGATGATCTCATAGGTTCGGCTATCAATTCCCGCCGCTGATTTAGCTTTACAGGAAGAGACTGCAGACAGGAACTCCCACTAAGGGAAGGCTTGGCTCACTGGATCGGTCTAGTCCGAACAAATTCCTTCTGTAGCTAGTGGCGTGAGGTGAATACATCATCAAGCGCAAAGCGCTAGTTAAATATGTGGCGTGCCACGAGAAAAGAGATCTAACGAGGACCACTTCACGCTCACGGTTCCCAGAGTGCCGAAATCTCCTTATCCACCCGTCTTCCAAATAGAAAACAATCCAACGAATCTGGGTTAGATATATTTGAGTGTGTCGAGAACATAGTGGGTGAGGCGTCGAGTTTCACAAAGACAGGTAAATAGTAGAAATTATAGGTGTCGCAACCTAAACAACACAAGTCTGAGAGTATGCTCAGCTTACGTGCAGAGCGGATGCCCGTTAGACTGATACATTTCAACATCTAAGAGTAGAATCAAATGGAAAACCAGCTAAGTAATCCCTATCATGCAGCGGAGAACCTTTCTGAAGCTTCGAGAAATAGAAGCGAAGCACAATTCAGAGGCCATTATTAGAATATAAAGGTCAAAAGAATCAAATGGAAGAAAAATGGGATCGTGTCAGCATCCAGAGCGCCCTGGGATCCCAAGCCAAGGACCAAACAATTTTTATTAATATAGAGTGACGAACAATTAGTAACATGAAGGTAAAAGAGCTTCCTTGTTACCTCAGAGGCATCATGAGTGAGTTCTGTGCCTTGTTGGATTTCCTCACCCTCAGCTGAGTTAGCAAGATTGAACTAAGCTGAAATTAGGCGATAAGGCTGATGAACCCAGATACCCCTGCTTCCCCAAGACTTATACCAATAACTTATAGTAAAATAGAGAGACCAAAATTAGTAACATGAAGCTGAAAAGATCTTCCTTCCTACCTCAGAGGTATCATGACTGAGTTCTGCACCTTGTTGCATTTTTTCATCCCAGACGAGTTAGCAAGATTAAACTAAGCTAAAATGAGGCAATAAGACAGACGAAGCTTATGTAAAGTTTACTCTCCAAGACGAGATAACAAGCTAAATCTGTGCTGAAATCTTAAAATTGGAGACATTCAAATATTTTAGAATGTTCAAGGGATACAATCCCATAAATGATTCAGATTTTTAATGATCATTTCGTTTCAGGGGATATTCCAGAATTCTGAAAATTGAGAAGAATCTTAGTGACTGAACCTTAGAATCTGAATTACATGAGGTCTTAAGGAACGTTATGAATTCCAAAAATTAGAGATTTCATAAATTAGGATTTGTTCAAAGCTTAGATTACGTAAACGAATTTGAAATAATCTATTAAGAGACATTAGTTGTGTAAAAGGTGTAGTTTCGGAAAATCCAAAAGGAGTTCGGATGGTCAAAACCTAGGTGGGAAATTTATTGGGCCTGTGAGGTTTTGTGTTATTCATTTATATTGATTTAAATGATCTAAATTTATTTAGGGACTTTCTGTGAAATAACCCATTCATACGGATGAACTGATAGCGTTAACAGCCCCTCTTTCACATCAAACCCTGACTCTCTGTATTTCTGATAAGCTAACGATAATTCGAGCTTTGCATCATGGAAATCCTTGTCAAACCAAGGTTTAATTATACCTATAATACCCGTTTTCTCAAATTTTGCTTTCATCATCCCTAGGCTTTGTGTAACTTCCCAAACTGCAGAGACTAGTGCTTCATTTAAAAGGTCAACGTCCCCTCCCTCAACACCCGATACTTCAGTTCTCCATCTCATACAATTTTTGTAATTATCTATTTTTGAAATGTCGAATATTAGTTTTCATCCGGGATTCAAGTTTCAATAAGTGCGAGCACGAAATGGATCTACTGACTTAAACAAACTGCTATTGGTAAATAATCCGATTTGTTAACCAACGGTGACACCACTAAATCTTTAAGAAAAGGAATCGAAGATAGAGAAAACAATAATAAGTCGATCATACTTGCTCCGCTTTCGCTGAGATATGGAACAATTCTGCATCCCCACTGAATGCTGCTGTGCTTAGATTTAAAGATTCTATCCATGATTCCTATAGGCACAGTATATCTTCACCATTAAACAACTGGCCGAAATCACGAATATTAGCGAATCCACGCATATTCCAGAAGATAATTTTTGGATGATTCTTTCTTGTGTTTGCTTGGGGAGATGAAGTGGCCCTTTCTGCACCCTGTCTTTCCTGTTGCTTTAGCCCAGTCTGGTTCTCCAATTGCTATGACTTAGAAGTCAATCGGGATTTTGTTATTTTTGTAGGAACAGGTTTGATGCCCTTTCTGTCTGAAAACATATCCAGTCTTCTATTCTCTTTAACTTGCTTTAAATTATTATTATTAGAAGGACGTGTTCCTTCCTGGTTGCCTGTATCACAGCTCCACAAAAAAAAATTGAGAAAATTACCCCTGGAGCCTGACTATGTCCATCATATGTTTTCGAGGTCGCTGAATCCAAATTCGGGGTCCATTTAACCCCGTCACGTCAGGATTTTCCATAACCTGAAAAAATAGGCCCAAAAACCCTAATAAATCCTCTATCAATTGACCTCTCAATCTCAAAAGCCCCATAACCCCTCAAACTCATATCTCATCAACCCCATAACCTTAAAATTCCATAACCCCAAAACCCCCGAACCCGGTAAAAAAGAGATATATGCCCGTTAAATTGGTTGAAGACATGGAACACAGTATGTTCGAGCCATGCATGTTTCTTGAGCCTTAAACCCGCATTCTTCAATAACCCCATAACTCCGAAAACTCATCACCCGGTGCGAACGAGACTTTTGTCTTTGCCGGATCACGGAATAACTCCGTTCCTCACCGTCAACCACGTGGAGATGTCCTGGATTGCAAAAACACGAATAAGTAGTACAGCAATGATGTCCGAAGATTTGACTCATAAGATTCGTACATAAGCAAGGTAGCCAACCGTCCCATATTCGCCGAGACGGTCCCTCATTCGTCGGGATGGTTCCGCATTAGTACCTTCTGTCCCGATTTGAAATTTGCCCCGCAGTATCCTGGAAAATTGGGGTAGCGTTCTGCATGTCCCGCATTTACTATGCTCTTCATATAATCTATACTTCTTTGGTGAAAAAATGAATATTCACTACACTCGCACTACATTCTCTTAAAATTAACCAGTGAAATATCACTGATTCCGAGTCAAATCTCACTGGTTGAAATAGCCATAAATGTGTCACTGACAATCAGTGAGAATTCACTAGTTCATTCAGTGGAGTTCCAGCACTGGTTTAATCAGTGAGGTTCACTGGTTTCTCAGTACCAGTAGTCATCTGGTCGTACGCCTTGTCGTCCGTCAGCTGTTTAGGCATGAAACGTATTGCTTATCATTTTTTTTCTAGTCTTTGTAAAATCATATATAAAAAACCGCACTTTACTGCCACAGAAATGAATATGGGCTGTGCTGCAATATAATAGGATATAATATAGTGCGTCTAATTGTGGGAAGGCCCGTCCTTACGTTAGCGTGTCGCGTTGTTCAAAGTCAAACCCAAGTGGCCAGGGACCTCCCTCTATCAAGCGAAAGATATTATATCCACCGCTCATTGCAGCCAGGCGCCAAACATTTATAAACCGAACACTAGTACACAATAAGGTTCGTTTTCACGCGAGAAATGCCTAGACCTGACCGGCGCCGCGACGCGCACGTACCAGACTACTTCAGGCTTATGTCTTGCCCACGTGGAGCGCTATATCACTGGTTCAATCCATCATTTGGCGTCACTGGTAGAATCAGTAGCGCTGTTATAGTTAGATCACTTACTGGTTCGTCCACTCAAAGTAGAAAAATCACTGGTTCACCTGTGATTATTCAGAATACTGATTCAACCAGTGACAATTTCACTGGTTCATTTTAAAAGAGCAACTCATTTCAAATTTATAATACGCGCGCTTAAGTAGCATAAAGTTTTTCGTACTATGAACAAGGTGGTAATAAGGTCCGGCTGCCTTGTACATAAGGCTATTCTCACCAGGTTATGGGGTTTCGGAGTTATGGGGTTATTGAAGAGTGTGAGCTTAAGGCTCAAGAAGCATGCAGGGCTCGAACATACTGTGTTCCAAGGCTTCAACGAGTATATGTCTCTTTTTTACCGGGTTTGGGGGTTTTGGGGTTATCGAATTTGAGGTTATGGGTTTAAGGGCGTATTGGTTTGAGGGGTTAAGGGTTTATGGAGTTATTGGGATATTGAGTGGTCAATGGATAGAGGAGTTATTGGGGGTTTGGGCCTATTTTTTTAGGTTATGTAAAATCCTGACGTGGTGGAGTTGAATGGACCCCATATTTGGATTCAACGACCGCGAAAACATACGATAGACATATTCAGACTGGAGCTGTGATTATTGATTGTTGTATCGCCGTCTTCTCCCTCCCTGCCGCTCTGTTTATTATTCATATATATGTGTAACGTTGTACAAGGGAATTCACCTTTTCTCTCTGGATCTCTCTGCCGTCTCTCATTAATTTATTTCTCACTAAAGTTACATTCCTTTCCATTTTTCTAAACGCCTGCACATTCTTGAGAAGGTCCTTCCTCTACTCTGTTTCTTGTTTTTGTCTGTCAGTTGCTACTGTCAGTTCTAAACGAAACATTGAGAATATGACTTTTACCCACCTTGATTCTATACATTTTACAATGAACGGACGATTGGCAACTACTTTCACCAATCTGTAAGCATCAGCCAGAGCCAAATACGGTATTTGCAATTTTATTTTCTTGAAGATCTCCGACCGCGACGCACATAAGTCCTTATTTATTTCCCCCGGATCACTCATGTTGAAAATTATTATGTTATTGGCCCTTTCTTTTTTGTCCGCGTTGATGCACCTGTGCTCAAGTATTGCCACTTTTTCTGTAAGCGAAGAGATATTCGCATTAACTTCCCGCGTAGAATCGCATGAATCATGTACTTCCTTCCCGAGTTCATTATGGGACTTCGTGAGAATTTCAATGTTTGTTGATAACATGTAGATGGTCAACTTTAGATGGTTATCCATAATTGTCCTTCAAAGGGGGCCTGAAATCCCGTCTAGAATTAATCCTTGCTTTTCATTTTTTATTCGATCTAATGTCACATACACAATACTCTGTAACTGCATTGGAATCAACACAAGTGAACCCTTTTACTTTCGCTGCACACAGCATGTAATAACAAGCCGTACAAATTACATAAAAAAACACCCGTAAAGTCAGTCAACAGCGGAGTGATTACATACACGTCTTGTCTCACTGAGGGCTCGGAAAAGACTGATTATTAATTTATTAAGACATTGAAAATTGCGATAAGACGAGGTTTCAGAAAATTCAAAAGTGGTTCGGATATAAGAATTAACGAATTTAAACAGTTACAAAAAAACCTGAAGTGCTAAAAGCTATGTGAGAAATTTATTGGGCCTGTGAGGTCTTATGTTATTCATTTATTTGTATTGATTTTAATTATGTAAATTTATTTAGGGACTTTCTAGAATTATAGTTTGTGGAAATTGACTTTTATTTCAGAATTAGGAGAGAGAATTAGATACAAGGTTTGTTAGAATAGAATAAAAATTTTTGTAAGAGTTATGAAAATTTTAAATATTCACAGTTACTCTTAGGGATTTTAGGAATTTAGGGAGTTATATATTCAAAAAATCCAGTGAATCTTCGTGAGGTTCAGATGTCTTAAGAAAACCCTGCTAGATAACCTTCGCTAAGAGTGTATTAAATCTGTTCAAAATTCTGTTCGATAGCGAGCTCCGCCAACGCTGCACTAACCTCTAAGTTTTTTTCCTATGTAGCCAAGAGAAAATTAGTGGCCGCCTCTCGAAGTGAATCATCAATCGGACGTGCAGAACCGGGCCTATTTGGTGAGTCCGTTTGCACGTCCTCTCTATCGAGGGTAGGAGGTGAATTGGAAGGAGGGGGAGAGGGAGAGGGGGTGCCAAACTGCAACCCCCTGAATGAATAAGACCCATCTCCCGCAGCCTCATGTCCGCCTCCTCATATCCGCAATTATTCCAGAAGCGATAGCGCATCACTTCAAATTCATAAATGTAAACTTCGTACTTCATGACGGTATATCTGACAATGGGAAAATCTCATGGGCAGCAGGAAAATACAAATTTCACTCTCTTGTCGGGAGATCCATCATTTTTTGTTCTCCGTCTAGCTACCGTGATCTTAGCCTGTTCGCCAGGGCTGATCCTATTGACGATTTCGAGGGCAGAGTATTGTAACTGGATGCCACTCGCGAATGCCCTTTTTGGAATTGAACATTTTGGAATGTAAACCTGATATCCAGCATGTCTAAGATCTGGAGAGAGAATCAGTGAATTCGCATCACCTTGGTCCAAGCAGAAAATCTTGATCCGGTACTGGCCGTTACGAAGGAATTCACGTGGGCACATTAACTCCTCCAATCGAACACTCCAACAGAAAAAAAAGGGGGATACGCAAATTCAGGAAATACTGGAGTCTGATCGACCCCTATTCTGCACCTGCTCATATCTGCATCTGTAAATACCAGGGCAGGGCTAGTGAGGGGAGAGAGCGTTTCCCAACTTCATCTAGAATTTTTAGGTAACCCCTGACAGCCCCGATCATCGCTTGTGGAATCGATTGTGTGAGTGGAAATGGTACTGTAGAGCGAGCCAACCCTTGACTTGGGATATCTCCGACTGAGGGGAAAGAGACTGCAGACTTGCTAGAATATTGTCCAGTACGCTTGACAAGTCATCCCCATCCCTGCATTGTTCCTTTGGGGCATTCTTGATGATAGGGGAGGAAGGAGACGACCCGCGACTCCTTTTATTTCTATTTTTCCCGCATTGAGTCCCCTGGGCAGAGTGGAGGTTGGATGAAGTTTGAAGAACCCGAGCGTTAGACTCCCTTCCTCCAGTAGGCCCTCCCTGCCTCTTGTCGTTCGATTGCAACATGGCGTCAAGTTTAGAAGTCTTCCTAAAAAAAGGGTAGTTGTTAATATTCAAACTTCAAACCAGTATCAATCTATCTGAGTGACGATCCCAGGATCACCCCAGTAATAGAACCCTAGATCTCAATCAAAATTGCGAAAAAAATTTCTACCTGATACAAGTAAATTGTACCCTAGATTAGGAAGAGGGGTCCCACATCGCACAAAGTTTAATTAGACAATCATTAAATCAAAGGGGGACAAAAACAATTATTCTACTTCCTCACAGGTAGCTTAGGAGCTATCTATCCATATAGTACGAAGAAACAGAAAAGATCCAGTACGTCAGTATCGGGGTTAGGTTATAGTTTACAAAGATACCAAACTTTATTCCCTTTTTATATACTTTATTCTAATATAATTAGAGGAACTCCACTATTAGTTAGTGAAAATTCACTAATTGTGATTAAGGAATAATTATCTTGACATCAAAAAGCCAAAATGAATGAATAATTTTTCAAACTTTAACATAAATTTTCTCCGGATGCATAAAAGAATACAATTAAGGGGCTAGTCTAGTTTCTCACTTTAAAAAAATCGACTTTTTTTGCTTAATTCGATAGTATACTATTCGGGGAAAAAGTTCCCAGAGCTATGAGAGCATGAAAAATTAAATTTCATAACCAAAAATCAGTTGTCAACACTTTAAAAGCGTTTTTCTCAAAACTGCATTTTCAAACACGGCTGCAACTCTAGCTCAAAGAAAAATTAACGAATCGGTTTGAAAATTTGCAGGAATATTCGTAACATGTTTTTACATACCATGAACTAGGATCTTTTCGATATTTCAAAAAATATAAATTTGCCGAGAATATATCCTCAGAATTGTAAAATATTTGACCGCATGGCTTTTTTATGAGTCCCGAAAAATCACCTCCATTTGCCGCACTGCTCTGAGCTCCGTCGCGTCAATCCGTTCTCCACTAATCACTCTCAGGCAGAAGGAGAAAGGGATCCCTCCACTCTTTCTTTTCTCTCTTTTACCTTGTTTTGCGTTTCCTTCATTGGGTTAGCAATACATTTTCTATAATGTTGATAGAATAAGTTAGGTTTGCGATCTTCAAGTTTTTTCGTCGCTGTTTCGTGTTTTTGAGCTTCCGACAATTTGCTGTAGAAATGGAGGGTGCCGCGTCGGCGACCTAAACAGTGGCTCACGAAAAAGAAAACGCGTTTTCGAGACGATTCTTCAGTCACGTCGTGATGGAAAGTACAATGATCCTGACCCGTATCTCAAGAACCTAAAAAACGTGGTAGGCCTTGTACCCACTATTCTAAGAATTTAAAGTGCATATTAGTAACTTGGAAGGATATTGCTGAGAATCGTTTCAAGGTTCACAAAAACTCACAGAAGTTGAAACAGGATACTGCTCTCATGGCACATATCTCAGCGTTTGAACCACGACGGAGGCGACCAGGTCAATCCAAAACTCCGTCAGGTAAAGTTAACCTGTTGTCTAAACGAGAAGATTCATCTGCGAAATACTTCATGATGAACAGTCCCAAGACGAAAATGGTTCCTGTTTGCACAAATTTGTTTTGTTTCGCTTTCTCAGTTTTCAGCGAACGAGTACTGACGATTGGAAAATCTATCCAACGTGGGATCTTACCCAAGGAAAATCGTGATGGGGATAGAAAATCCAAATTAAGCGAACAAAAAAGGAAGGCAGTGAAGGATTTCATTTCAAAACTTCCGTGTCAAGAATCACATTGCGGCAGGGGGAAAAGTCGTCGCATGTACCTGTCTGCTGAACTTTCCATTTGAAACCATTTAGATTCTATAATGGTTCAGCGGCTCCCGGTTTCGAGGTTAAATTTTCATTTTTTCACAAAATCTTTGTGAATGACTTTAACATTGGTGTTTCATCACCTGCAACAGATGCATGTGTAACATGCTCCCGGTCGAAAGCCAAGTTGAAGCGAGCCAAGGAGTTAAAGCAGTCTGTTGAATGCAATTCACTAATTACTCAGAGTAGACTTCATAAATTGAGAGTCAACGCTTTCTACGAAATCATGAAGAAGGCTAAAAATTTGTACAATGCTGAATTAATTGTTTTTGATCTTCAACAGGTTCATCCACTGCCGAAGACTCCCATAGGGGATGCCTTCTGCAGAAGGCAAATTGCATTCTATACGTTCTGCTGTGTCCCGCCTGATTCGAGGAACTCGACGTTTTACACCTGGACCGAAGCGCAGAGTGGAAGAGCGGCAATAGAGATAGGCGCAGCCTTATTCCACCATTTGCGTAACCAAGATCTCAGTCGGGTTCAGACGCTCTGTTTATTTTGCGACGATTGTTCTGGGCAAAATAAAAACGCCCACATCGTCCACCTTGTTTCGTTTTGGATGAAAAAACATTTTCCTGAATACGTGAAGTCGGTTATGATTACGCTCCACGTCTGAGGCCACTCTTTCCTACCTGCTGGCCGAGCATTCGGTAGGGTCGAGAAAGAATTGAAAGAAGAGCAGAAATAAAGACATGCGAAGGCATCGATTGGGAAGTGTTCAACATCAAGGCCCTGGTTTTTTATTACAACAAGCTACCTAGCAAAAGACAAGCAAAAAAGATTGAAATTCGAAAATTCCACAAAAGAGGTGGAGGTTTTTCCACCAGAGTAAGGTGTCAAGGTCATTACAGACTCGAGAATGACTCGGAGGTCTTCCATTTAATCGTCAAAAGAGGGAAGAATGAAGATGACGTCAGGCTTGGTCAACCCTTGCCTTTGATTCGGAACATCTTATCTGAAAAGGAGAAAGATGTTCTTCATCTGCTGACAGCCCATTATGGGGATTACTGGACCAATGACCCTGACTTGGAATGGTTCAAGCATATTTTGTTTGGAGAAGATCGTGAGTACCAAGAAAGGCATATTCACGACGAGGACCATGAACACGATGATGGCGAATGTATATGCGTATATGAGGAAGATGTTGCCTTGCACGTGTGACTTACATGAAGATAATCCTAGTCTGAGACATTAAGTCAAACGCTTTTTTATTTTTTGAAATAGGTATCATCTTGAGAATTTCAATTATTTTCGTTTCTCATGTTCCTTGAATAAAATAGTTTTATTTGACATTTTGAATATTAGCTATAATCTTTCTTGAATGCCTTAAACCATTCCACGAAACGAAATATGAGTTTTGTTTCAAAATCGTTGAGAACAAATTTAAATAATTTCCACTACTTCCTCTGCTGGGATATGTTTCGAAGGGTAACTGTGAATTTATTCCTGATGCCAATAGTATAATCTAAACATCTTCCGCGAATTTAACTGGTACGAAGTGTTGATTTCCTTACTTACATCCTTGGAGGATGTTGAAAAAGCTCTGAAAATTAATTCAACTACCTTCGCTGATGAGGATAGTTTTCCGCATTTATCTAGGATACGTTTTCCACATTCGAGAAATTTTGGCTTTTTTTAAACTTCTCGCAAGGTCTATTCTCTTCAAAAAGTCAAAAATATATCTATTTGAGGCGAAATGTAATCAGGTTTCTAACGGTTTTTTATACCCTTCAAAGTCAGCAGTGATTTTTAATACTAATCACGCAGGTCGCACCGATAATTTCTGACGACAGTGTAAACATTTTGAAAATTATTTATCTACTTTCAAAAATTCTTTATAGTCCTAATATTGGAAAATTGTTTACGCTTTTAATATTGGAAATTAAAAAAAAACAGGAAGATGAATGCGCCCTTTGCACACGTGCATTTTCTCCTAGACCTCATTAAGCGATAAACAATCTAAAAATAGGCTGATAAGTAATTTACGTGAGATTTCGTGACACCAATTTTTTAAGAAAAGCAAGCCTTTTCATAACATGATGAGAGATTTTTTCCCAAGCGTGTTCTCTTCTATTGTAGTATAAATGTTATTGAAAAAACAATAAAAAAATATCTGCAGTTGCAAGTTTAGCCAATTTTCAAATGTCATAAAATTGCCACCTCATTGTTTTCGATACACTCTTTCAAGTCGCCTAAACATTTCGACGAATTCTCAAAAATGTCGAAAAAGAATGTGTAAGATTTTTTTAAATTTTGGGAAAAATTAGAGTCAGTTTAAAAGATATTGCGAAGATTTAGAAGTTTTTAAAAGATTCGAAAAAATTTCAAATCTTGACAAGATTTCAAATTTTTGTTGAATTCAACAATCTTCTCGAATTTTCTCAAGAATTTTAGGAAATTATGTTTATATAACTTTGAACACAAGTCAACAAATAAACTTGAAAATAAATAGTTATTCGAATTTTCTTTTTAAAATATTCCAAAGGATTTTAGAGATTAATAAAATATCAAAGGATTTTGAAGATTTTTGTAGGATTTTCTAAGTTCCATTTTCGGTTTAAAAAATTATTTTCAATGAAAAATAGAAAAAATTTTGTACTAACTAAATTGAACCGAAAAATACCAATTTTTAACGAAATACATTAATTTTACACGAAAAAGTGGAATTTCCTACTAAAAAAAGTCACTCTTCTACCAAGTGGTTAATTTTTATATAAATAATTTTTTTTTAAATATCCGAATTTTCCATTGAAAAAGATAAGCTTCAGCTAAGAAAGAAAAGTTTCTAAACAAAAATGGAATACTTAAAGCTTCAGTTTAAAACATTAATTTTCAAAAAAAAAAAAAAAAGAATGTTCTAACATTTGTGTTATTCCAAAAAAGAGCCAAAAAGATGAATTGTCAAAAAAAAGGGGTATTTTTCTACCCAAAGAGGTGAATTTTCAACCAAATAGATGAATTTTCCACAAAACATTTGAATTTTTGAACCGACACTATGAATTTTTAACAAACTCGAAAGATGAATTTTCAACTAAAATGATGAATCTTCACAGAAACAAAATGATGTTTGACAAAATAGTTCGACTTGGAACCAGCTACATAGTTCAATTTTCAAGCAAATATTCAATAAAATAAAACTTCGAACCAAAGATATGAAATTTTAACGAAAAAGATGAATTTTTAACTAATAAGATTAATTTATTTATGGTTGTATTTTTTACTACTTAATGTCAATTTTCAGCTATGAATGTAATAGTTAAATTTTCAGTTTAAAAACGTTAATTTTCTGTGAAAAAAACGACTTTTGATCGAAATAGCTTAATTTTCCACCAAAGGGATGAATTTCTAACCAAAACGATTAATTTTGAACAATTTAGTACAACTTTGAAACAAATTGTTGAATGTTTGACAAAAAAATATGAGTTTTTAACGAAATAGTATTATTTTCAACATATTAATTGAATTTTCAATTGAACAGTGGAATTTTTGACCAGAACAAAAATTTAAAAAACAAAACTAGAAAAATGGGAAGTTTCTTGACAACAGGAGAAAAGCAAATATTCTTTAAGGAAGAAAAAAGAGTATATTGCATTCACTGTGGCTCCCCTATTTCAAAAGTTTCAAATGAATTCAAAAGGGTTGAAGATTTCAAGGCATTTTTTTACGGATTTGAACAGCTTTCAAAGATTTTAGTGGACTCAAGCATATTTTCAAAGGTATCAAACAATTTCAGGGAAATTTCGAGTTTGTTTTTACGATCTCAAGGGAATAGAGTTTTTTCCGGCTTATGTAGGTGTAGGTCACGTAGTATGTTCCAAGATCAGGTGAATTAGCCACATTAGAAGTTTCACTTGAAGATTTCAAGCTTTGAGTCAACGAAATTGTTTTCCTTATGACTGTCAAAACTAGAAAAATTGGGTCGTGACTGAGCGGGGCGAATGAGATAGCGACTAGTATATATAGACTGATTTTTTTTCTAAATATTCATTGGTTATACGTATAAAAATTCTTCAAAAGTAAGCTTTTTTTACTTCAAGAATATGAAGATCCTGACTGCACCTCTGTTTTTGATCTTGGCGCTTTTCCCTAAACCTGGTCGTAAGTAGAATAATATATCTACAATATGAATCTCTTTTTCAATTTCAGTATATTCAATTCCTCTTCCAAATTATTTAATTTATAATAACACATTTAGAGCCTACCTCATCAACCTTTCTCTTTTTGTAAAATATTCTTTTTATCGTACATATGTTTTTTTTTATTATCATATTTTAGATATTGTTCTCGGGGAACTACGCGCTTTGACAGGAAAACGACAGGTAAAAGGACAGCCGAAAATTACTGACCCCAATTAGCCATAATTTATAATAATATCGTGTGAACATTATAAATTATCGACGAATTGCAAATTTATTCTGGAACTATTTTAACTTTCCTGTAAAGCTTAAAAAATCATTAGAAAAAGAAAACTGTCATGGGAATTTCCATGATGAAACACCTTTTTGTAGCCTGTGTCTAATTCCGAATTCTCTTCCAACACATCAGTTGTGCAATGTGTTCGATTTGCCATTTCAAAGCCTTCTTATTCCTTTAAACCGCTAAACTTGAGTACCACGGGCAACAATTTCAGACTATTTTCAACTTCCTTCATTCCCTTAACAAGTTCACTGCGTTCTCCCAATTCCATGATCCAACATAGAATGGTCTCGCCACGCGCACCTAAAAACAAGTGAACCAATCAAAGGGTCCGTAGGTTGCGCGTGGCGAGACCATTCTATGTTGGATCATGGAACTGAGAGCACGCAGTGAACTTGTTAAGGGAATGAAGAAAGTTGAAAATAGTCTGAAATTGTTACCCGTGGTACTTAAGTTTAGCGCTTTGTAAGGATAAGAAGTCTTTGAAATGGCAAATCGAACACATCCCAAAATTGATGTGTTGAAAAAGAATTCGGATTTAGACACAGGCCAATGATTTTTGAAGCTTTACAGGAAAATTCAAATATTCCACGAATAAATCTACAAGTCGTCAATAATTTATAATGTTCACACGGTATTATTATAAATTATGGCCAATTAGGGCCAGTCATTTTCGGCTGTCTTTTTCCGGTCATTTCGCCTGTCGTTTTCCTGTCATTTTTTTGTGGTCGCGAAAAAATGACAGGAAAAAAACGACACACCGGTCATTTTTTTCCTGTCATATCTTTTCGTAAGGGTTAACCGATAAAAAAACTAAAAATAGGCTGGAAAATAATTTATGTGAAATTTCGTGACACCAATTTTTTAAGAAAAGCTATCATTTACATAGTATGATAAGAGACTTTTGCCGATGGGTGTTCTCTTCTATGCGGAAGTATACATGTTATTGAAGAAACAAGAACAAAATATCTGTAGTTGCAGGTTTAGCCTATTTTCGAATATCCCAAAATTGCCTTATCATTGTTTTCGATAAACTCAAGTATGTTGAACAATAAGGTTCTTTTACTAAAGTGGTCTATTTCTCATGTTTTTTTGTTCTAAAATAATAAGATAAAAAGAATTTCGCGTAATTTTGCTTCTCCGGCACGAAAAGTATAATCCGAAAAATCTCCCGTCGTTTTGGTTTTTTGGAAATATTGGTTTTCGTGCTTGAACATATATTTTTTTCAAATTAAGGGTAACCTAGGGGAGTATGAAAACATCTTTGTCGACACGGTTTTTCATCAAGCATTTTTATATGCTTTCCAAAGATTCTTTAAAAAAGTTTCTCGATTTTTTTAGCGATTGATCACGTTTTAATGTGAGCAGTAACTTTTAGTACTGTTTGCGCTAGGCGTGTATGAAGATTATTTTCGAAGTTCTTGAACATAAGCTGTAATAAATAAAACTGCAACTTGTGTATCATGTTTTTTACAGTGTAAGTATAAAAAATAAAAAACTCATCAATTTCTATTTGTTCTTATAGAATTAACTGCGCCAGTAGTGTCATCTGGATATTACGCACCTTATTATCACGGACAAGGACTCGGCGAAGCTACGTTAGGTGCTCGTAAGTAACTTTTTTTTTACATTTCATCACAATTCGATTGGATTGAGCTTTTGCACACTGTTTTAACACGGTTTTAGTTTCATATATCGAAAATGCTCTTTGAAAAATCAAGTCTAGATGAAATTCATCAGATTATTTGACATTGAATTATTTTTATCCAATTGAAATTTTCGCGGAACTTCGACTAGAACAGTTAGCGCTATCTAGCGACTGGTAAATTTCTCAATTCACCTTTCTACTAACAGTCAGACATTCTTCCAGTGTACATGAAATTGATAAATCTCTATTTTTTTCTTACAAAAAAAAGAAGAACATGCTATGGAGGCGACAGGAAACCATGGAGGAAGTGCTCAACCAATCTCACAGGATATCCTTTATGTTAATGGCGAGAACCATATTTATCTACAAATGCCAGGTGGTCTTGTTCTTCGTGGAACTTTAAAAACGTCCATCTTTCGGAATGGTGTCCCTAACTGGATGAGATTAGGACATGGTTACAGCAACATAGCTTCAGATGATAATGTTTTTCTGTGGAAGCCTAATAGAGAAAACCATTATTTAAAGGCGACCTTGAACCATCCTATCCATCAAAACAAAGATCCTGATGTTCTAGGACATAAGTTGTTTATAATCGGAACCTACTATGTAATTTACGAAGCTGATCTTGTGGCAGTTCCTCGAGGAAAAGAAATAATTAAGCCCGCAGTGCCAACTGTTTATGTACGAGCAGCAGGAAATATCATTTATGAGGGGGTCGTAAAGCATCTTATAACCGAGAATGCACCTATGTGGATTCAAGAGCTCGTAAAAGCTGAAGAAGCTGAAAAATTACTTTAAAAAATGGGAAGTGCTGAGAAGTATGGAAAATAATTAAAATATTGTACAGCCTTCATCCAATTATTTAAATAAAAATGCTAGACTCAAAAAGGTTATTTGTTCAATTAGTAACATTTTTTTAATTCAAAATAATATTAATTTAGTTAAAAATATATTTATTTGTTACAAAAAGTTTAAGCATTTACATCAATGAGTCATTTAGTTAGATGCAGAAAATATTTTGTTTACATGAATATTTATTTCTTTACTTGGAGGAAATATTTTATTTGATTACTAAAATATAATTATTCATAACCATCAACCATTCATTTCAAAGTAAGAACTATTTTGTTAAACCAAAAATTTATTTTAGCAGGAAGAAATTTTTGTTTCAATGTAGAATATGACGGAGACTATTAAAACAAATGTTTCTTCCAATCAAATAAATACTTCACTGAGATCGATTAAACTAAAAGAAATACATCTCTTAGTAATAAGTCTTGGCGTAATTTGTTTCAATTCAATACTTATTCCAAGTAAAAGTTGAACAGCCTTTAATATATTTTTATAAGCTTCAATTTAAAAAGTTTTTATTTCAAGAGAATTCGATTTTGAGTGCTTCAATTTGTAGTTCAGTTTTTATCACTTCAAATGGAATATTTTTTTACTTTCAATAACTATGCAATTTTTTTATTAAAATTCAATTTAAAAAAAATTCGATTTTTTCAAAACCTAATTTTTTTAGAATAAAAATCTGTGTTGTCTATTTTTGTTCAAAACTCTAGTATTTAGATGAAAATTCCTCCCTAAATTAATAGATGAATTTTTAAGCATAAGTTGATTTTTGAACTAAGAGCATGAATTTTCTGCCGAAAAAGATGAATTTTCAACTAAATAGTTCAATCTTCAATTAAAAACGGAATAGTAACATTTTCCGTTGAAAAAATTAATTTTCATTTGATAAAAAATATAATTTTCAACGAAATAGTTAAATTTTGAAGCAATAATGATATGAGCCTCGAAGGTAATGGGTGGCCTATCATATGCGGGGGTGGAGGATGGGGGGGGGGGGAGATGAGTCTTCGGTTTTTGGTTCAGATGGTCATGTTCCAATCAAAAATCGTTAATAGCAGATACTCCCTCCTATACTCCGGGTGAATCCCATAGGCTTCCACTAATCCTCAGTCCAAGCTCTTCTATAATGTTTGATCGACGTCATCCAAGTCCTGCCAACAGATATCCACTAATGTTCAGGTTTTGTCGACCCAACCTCAAAGATGTCCCAGTGGCAGCTCGTCTCCTCCAATTCAAAGGCAAAGAAATGGAAGGGAGGGGAGAAACCGCCCTTGCAGGAAATTACCCGGGTCGAACTCACAATATAAAATTTTCATTCCCTCTAAAAAAACGACCCATTGATTCTACATTGGGATTGAAGATTAATTCCTTAAAATGAGAGAGATCCGAAGGCAGACACGGGGAACTCGGTTAGAGTACCTGGGCAGCCCGGGTCAGCCTTGTGCGAGCAAACGACACTGATGCAGAAGATGTGTGAAGTCCTTCAGCTTGGCACCACATTCGCAACCTTCAGGTATGTTCCAGCCCATTCGTAAGAAATGATCTCCCGTGCAAACATGTGAGGTTCTGAGTCTCGTAACGAGGTTGATGTAACGTCTCGGGAGCCTGTAGCCTCGAAACCATGGTCTTGGCGACTTGACCGAAATGTGAATAAAATATTCAGTTCGCGAGCCGTCAGTCATTCCTCAGGACCAGCATAATGCGGATCTATTTCGGATAGCTATCAGTGCTACCTGAGACTCTGCAAACATTACTACGTCCTTTCACTTCTCCCCCGAAACTCGGATGAGAGCACGGTAAAGACTCTGAAGTTCAGCTGTCAAAGAATACGAGTAATCACTCAATCAAACCCCATATCTTAGGATCCTGACCGAAATGAAGAAGCCCCAGCCAGCAGCACCCGATTACTGGGTTCACCGAGCCATCAATAGAAACTCGATTTGCTCCAGAGTATCCGTGGTATTTGAAGCTCGAATGAAGAAGAACATGATATTAAAGGCGATTACCAAACCACAGCGCTGCGTTTGGACTCTGAACTTTTTGTTCGAGGAGTTTGTCCATAAAATGAAGCCTAGTGACCCACCATGCCTCCGGAAAGGATGACTTCCTAAACATGGCGTTGATCAGTCCATGCAGAAATCGTCGAGAGAAATCAGATAGCCTCATGGCTCATGTAATCTTATGGGTTCTGCCATCAATTCTCGGTGCTACTTTAGCTTTACAGGTAGAGTGCAGACAGAAACTCCTGCTCAGAGAAGGCTTAGTTCATTGGATCCATCTCGTCTGAACAAAGTCCTTCTGCGTAACGAGGACCATTTTACACTCACTGTTTCCAGAGTGCAGAAATCTCCTTACCAACCCGTCTATGAAATAGAAACCAATCCAACGAATCTGCGTTGAACCTATTTGAGTGTGTCGAGAACATAGTCGGGGAGGCGTCGAGTTTTGCAAAGACAGACAAATGGTCGGAATCATAGGTGTCGCAACCTACACTGATCGTGGTGATCGGAGACAGATAGGGCAAATAGAATATCAGGTCAAGATTCTTGGTCAGCAGAACCGGCGCCAGGATAAATGTAGGCTCTGTATCATTCAGAGGGACCTGGTCTACGTCGTGAAAGGCGGGGATAGCTGGTTGCCCAGAAAATTGTAAATGAGGGCATCCCACATGGGGGAGTCAGCATTAAAATCTCCACAAAGTAAAACTTGTTCTTGCCCCTCCATACGACTAATGAGAGCCTCTCATGTCTCATGCAATGCCCTCGATTAAGGTGGAACATATGTCAAAATAACTGTTATGTTACCTAACCGATTCCAACCGGTCAACAGCAAAGTTGTCCTTAAGAAAAATAAGAGCACTGCCCCCACCATGGCTATCGTCTCTATCGGACCTGTAAGTCAGGTAACCTTAAATGTCCCACACAACATCCCTCGTCAGCAAATTCTCAGATATACAATTCTCTAATACAATTGTCTTGACCTTCCGTTTCTGTCGATTCACCCAATGGGCAATAGCTATTCTAAGAATGACTATTCAGAACGATTAATTTTCCCTATAAGAATAAAATAACATTCGGATCTTGGATGGTGCCACCAAATTCCTAAAGGGGAACCTTATCAACGGAATTGTGCACAAAACAAGTCTGAGAGTATGCTCAGCTGAAGTGCAGAACGGATGCCCCGTTAGACTGATACGTTTTAACATCTAAAAGTAGAATCAAATTTGGAAAACCATCTGAGTAGTCGCTATCATGCAGCAGAGAACCGTTCTGAAGCTTCAAGAAATAGAAGCGAAACACAATCGAGAGGCCATTGTTAGAATTTAAAGGTCAAAAGAATCAAATGGAAAAATAATGGGATCGTGTCAACACCTAGATCCTCCTGTGATTCCAAGCCGAGGACCAAACAATTTGTAGTAAAATGGAGTGACTAACAATTAGTAACATGAAGATAAAAGAGCTTCCTTGTTGCCTCAGAGGCATCATGAGTGATTTATGTGTCTTGCTGGATTTCCTCAGCCTCAGCTGAGTGAGCAAGATTAAACTAAGCTGAAATTGGGCGATAAGGCGGATGAACCCAGATCCCCTTGTTTACCCAAGCCTAATATCAATCATTTATATTAAAACAGAGTGACTAAAATTAATAACATGAAGCTGAAAAGAGCTTCATTGCTACCTCAGAGGTATCATCACTGAGTTATAGTCCTATTACAGAAATTCATTAAAATTATTTTAAGAATTGTTTTTACATCCAGTTTTAAAAGTTCGCTAATGTCCTAATATTGGAAAAATTGTTGTTGAAGAATTTTAAATTATTTACGTTTTTAACATTAGGAAGTAAAAAAAGAACAGGAAGATGAATGCGCCCTTTGCACGCGTGCATTTTCTCCTAGACCTCATTTAACGATAAACAACTTAAAAATAGGCAGACAAATAATTTGTGTGAGATTTCGTGACACGAATTTTTTAAGAAAAGTAATAATTTTCATAGCATGACAAGAGATTTTTGCCCAAGACGAAGTACAAAATTGATCGAAAAAACAATTCAAAAATATCTCTAGTTGCAAGTTTAGCCTATTTCCAAATTTCACAGAAATTGCCCTCTCATTGTTTTCGATAAAGTCAAGTCTGTAGAGCAATAAGGTTCTTCAAATAAACTTGTCTGTTTCTCATGTTTCACATTTCTACAGCATTTTTTGAACTCAATATTCACGGCCGTAAATAAATTCACATACTTTTCGAAAAATAAGTATTTCAAATTTTCGTTGAATTCAATAATCTTCTCGAAATTCCTTAAGAATGTTAGGACAATTATATTTATGTAAATTTAAACACAAGTCAACGAAAAAGCTTGGAAATAGTTATTCGAATTTTCCTTTAAAAATATTCGGAAGGATTTTAAGAGATTAATAAATATCAAGGGGTTTTAAAGGTTTTACAAGGATTTCCAATGTTCCATTTTCTGTTAGAAAAATTAATTTTCAACAAAATAGATGAATTTCCCACAAAACATTTGAATTTTTAAATCGACACTATGAATTTTTAACAAACTCAAAAGATGATTTTTCAACTAAACTGATGAACCTTTACAAAAAAAATTATGTTTAACAAACTAGTTTGACTTGTAACCAGCTAGTTGAACTTTCAAACAAAGAAGATGAATTTTCATCGAAAAGTGTAATGGATGATATTTCAACTAAAAAAGGTTTTAATTCAAATCAAAAACAGTTGAACGCAATAAAAATACGAATATTCAATAAAATAAAAGTCTGAACGTAGTTTGCGGACGATCCCTCAATTTCAAGGGATCTTAAATGATTTCTACAGATTTCTAACTATTTCAAAGATTGCAATTGAATTCAAAAGGGTTGAAGATATCAAGCCATTTTTCATGGATCTGGACAGATTTCGAAGATTTTAGTTTACTCAAAAATATTTTCAAAGGCATCAACGAATTCCAGATGAAGTTCAAGTTTTTTTTTCAGCTGTCGAGGGAATGAATCGTTATTTCCTGCTTATGGAGGTCTAGGTCACGTAGTATGTTTCAAGATCAGGTGACTTAGCCTCATTAGCAGTTTCACTTGAAGATTTCAAGCTTTAAGTCAACAAAATTTTTTTTCTCGTAACTGTCAAAACTTGAAAAATTGGGTCGTAACTGAGAGGGGCGAATCAGATAGCGACTAGTATATCTAGAGTGATTTTTCAAAATATTCATTGGTTATTCGTATAAAAATTCTTCAAAATAATCTTTTTTTGCTTCAAGAATATGAAGATCCTGACTGCACCTCTGTTTTTGATCTTGGCGCTTTTCCCGAAACCTGGTCGTAAGTAGAATAATATATCCACAGTATAAATCTCTTTTTTAAAGTGCAGTATATTTATTTCCTCTTTTCAAATTATTCAATTTAAAATAACACATTTAGAGCTTACCTCATCAACGTTTTCCTTTTCGTAAAATATACTGTTTATCCTAAATGTTTTTTTTTTATTATCATATTTGAGATATTGTTCCCTAATGGATGTAAGGATAACCCCTCAATTAAATATGCTTCCCAACTTTGTCTCGAATTGATTTTCGACACCAATAGTATACTCATAAAACTCCCGTGATTTTGCTAATTAGGAAATGTCGATTTCCTTTCTTCAATCTGCAAGGAATTTTAAAAGACCCTCCGAAGAATTTGAAAAAACTTTTTCTGCTAGGATATGGTGTCTACATTTATTGGGAATGGATTTCCGACCTTTATAATCTAATCTGAAAAACACTTCCGTCGTTTTGATTGTTAGAAAATGTCGGTTTCCTTGGGTGGATCATTAGGAGATGTTAAATAAATCCATACAATTAATTTAAACACTTTTCCTGATAGAATATGTTCGCAACATTTATTATAAACATATTTTCAACCCCTATAGCAAAATGGAAAAAAATCTTCTGTATTTTTGGTCCTGAGGAAATATTGGTTTCTATTTTTGAATCTTTAAGGGATCTTCTGTATTTTTGGTCCTGAGGAAATATTGGTTTCTATTTTTGAATCTTTAAGGGATGTTAATGTAACACTGAAAATAAATCACAATAAATTTTCTTGATGGGGGATGTTTCTTTACTTGTTTATTTGTTTATACTCCCTCCCTTTTACGGGTTTGAGAGTCTGTACAAACCCACTTTACATCTCTCCAGCCTTTCCACTTTCTTATTGTCTCTATCTTTCTTGAATGTCACTTAGAAACGGAAGCCCACGACACTCCCTCTCAGCACATATCACTTTTCTTACTATAATCTTACAATCTACCTTATTCTAATATTGAGAGAAAAACGGAAGCCCATCATATCACCTCTCCCCTACTACCTATTCCTTCAGTTTCCAACACACCACCACATTTCCCTCACACAATTTTCCTACACACAAACAAAAAAAAACCAAAACAACAAAACCAAGCCGCTCAGCAAAAACCAACCTCCTCTACAGTCATCCCCTTATCACCTTTCACTCCTAGCCCCTCTTCATCCCCTGATCTATTCCACTATTCACTATTCCACTCTGTTCTTTGCTTTCTCCCTCTCTTCGTTCTTCTTATCTTCTTCTCCGTCTTTACCCTCCGTGCTGATTTTCTTCTCCTTTTCCTCGTCTTTCTTCACTTCACCGTCTGTTTCCTCCGTGCTGACAACCATCATGCTCCCTCTCTCCTCGTTCCAGCTCCAAACTGTTTCTCCCATCTTAGCCATCAATTTCTTTGTCAGCAGTTTGATACCAGCTCGCTCAAGCCTCGCCTTCTCCTTCTTCAGCCATTCTCGAATAGTTTCCTCTCTTTCCGTTGCGTCTTCTTCCACCCACAATCCCGAGCCTTTCAATTTCCCGCTTTCTCTCAAAATTTCGGCTCTGTTTTCCGCTGTTCTCAACCTCAGCATCCTTCCCCCGTCTATCCTCCAAGATTTTTAATCTTGGGGATCTTCTGCGTCCAACCTGCCAAAGTACCTGCCACGCTCGTAACATCGTTCTCGTCTGCTTTCACTCCCAGGACTCTTATATTTCCCCCTCTCCACTCTCTTTCTTCCTTCTCTATTCTCCATTCTGCCTCGTTCAGTTTTTTCGGTTGCTTTCTCCGTGTTTCCTCCTCCTCGCCCGTCTGGCATCCTACATCGCAACCCTTCTTCGGTTGCTCTTCCTTTTCCTGCCCCTGGTCCTTCTCTGCTATAATGCCTCTGCTCACGCTCAACCTCTCGATTTCTTGCCTCAGTTTTTCCATTTTTTTCATCATGGCCTCGTACTCCTTCCTTTCTTTCCTTCTCTCCGCAACTACCCTCGCTCGCTTTATTTCCCACTCAAATTTCATGTATCTCCTGAAGTTTCCCAGTTCCTCCCGTACCTCCTCTTTGAGGCGCTTTCCCCCAAACACTTCCTCGTCGCTCCAACGTCTGCCGTTTCCACTCATCTTCTTTCACTTGGACTTCCACTTTTCTATTCAAACCTAACTGCCACAGTTCACTTCTATCACTGGCTCCAGTATCCCCGTTTTTCCTTCTTCCGTCCTTCTCACCTGCGCTATTTTTTCCGTCGACTATTTTCTTCTATTACCTTTTCCCTTTTCTGTTCCTTCACTTCCACCAATACATGTGACCTCTCTTCACTTTTTTAACACCTCTTTCTCCACTTCTGTCTTATTTTCACTTTGCACTCCACCGAAATTCCCCTTAGCACCTCACTCACGTCTCTCACGTATCCACACCGAACCGGAAGTCGGATGTTTCTTTACTTCATTTTCAAGTGATTTCCGACCATAGTAGTGTAATCATCAAATATCCTATGAGTTTGGGTTGTTAGAAAATGTCAATTTTCTTTCTTGAATCTTTAAGGGGAATTAAAACAAACGCTAAAACGAGTTCAGAAATTTTGACTTCTAGGATTTTCGTTTGTCAGGAAATGTCGATTTCTTTGGCTGGATTTACAAGGGATGTTGGAACAACCCCTTAAGATAAATGTAATCACTTTTCCTGCTAGGAAATATTCCTCAAATGATGACAAAGTGATTCGCGAACACAATAGTTTTTTAATTTCTTTTCAAGTGATTTGCGACACGAATAGTATAATCAAAAATGTCCCGCGATTTTTCTTGTTAGGAAATGTGGATTTTCTTGCTTGAATCTTTAATGGACAATAAAACAATCCCGAGGATAAATCCAACTGCTTTTTCTGCGAGGGAAGTTTCCTTAAAATTATTTAAAATTAATTTCCGAAACCAATACTATGATAAAAAAATCTCCTGGGGTTTTGCTTCTTGGGAAATGTCGATTAGCTTGATTGAATCTTTCGGTGATCTAAAAAAAACCCTTGAAAATTAATTCAAATACTTTTCATAATATTGTATGTTTCTCGCGTTCATTGATTGATTGATTGATTCCCGAACCTAATTGCACTTTCAAAAAATCTCCCGTCGTTTCGATTGCTCGAAAATCTCGATTTCCTTGCCGGGATCTTCAAAAAGATGTTGAGACCATCCTTTGAATGGATTCAAACACTTTTTCTGCAAAAATATGTTTCCCAAGTTTATTGTGAATTGATTGCCGATTCCAGTAGTAGTTTAAGGGATGTTAAAACAATCCTTCAAATTAATTTAGCAACTTTCCCTGCTAGGATATGTTTTCCTTATTTACTGTTAAGTGATTTTTGACCTGAATATTATAATCAGAAAATCCTTTATGATTTTGGTTGTTAGAAAATCCTAATTGACTCGCATTTGGAAATCCAAAATTAAAATCTCTTTGGAAATCACCCATATAATAATACTGTCCGACATTCTTCAACTTTTTTTCTTTCCTGCAAATCACTATTGGCGGTTTTTAAAGAATTTTTCTAGTAGATTAAGTATCTGTGGAGAAAAACAGCATGATTAGTTTTTTTTATCGTATTTTTTGCGTGAATCTTTACGTACAATTAAATCAACAGGTAATTATCAATATATTAATAATTTTACGCAAATGATGGCTGCAAAAAAAAGTGGTAAAACATAAATTTAACAGAAGCAGCGAAAGGATAAAAGCTCTATAGAATCGAGTTACTGGTTGATTTCGTTTCTGAGTTTACCAAGTAAAGACACCCCATGAAATATAGGAAAAATAACTTTTTGGAAAAAAGTCTCATAATAAATCTTTTTGTTATTATCAAATTTTATCGTAAATTTCCTTCTCGAACTCATCAACAGATTAACAAACTAAAAATAGACTGGAAAATAACTTATGTGAAATTTTGTGTCACCAATTTTTTAAGGAAAGCAATAATTTTCATAGCATGACAAGAGATTTTTGCCCAAGGGAAGTATGCGGCAGTATGAATGTTATTAAAAAAACAAAAACAAAATATCTGTAGTTGCTGGCTTAGCCTATTTTTAAGTTTCACGAAACTGCCGTATCATTGTTTTCGATAAACTCAAGCATTTTTTAAATTAATATTTACGGCCTTAAATAAGTTCACAAATATGTCGAAAAATGACTATTTTTCTACTAGGGAATTACTAAATATTTTGACCATTCATGTCTGTCATTTTCAATAGTAATTAGTGATACTTCACTAATTGACATTTAGAGAGCACATTTAGAAAAAAACTTTCATTCGATTTAAAGAATTTTTTTTTTTTTCAATAATAAGATCACAAAAATTTCGCGTAAGCTTTCTTCTTAAGAAATGTCGATTTCCTCGCTTGTTTTTGAGAATTTTCTTTTAGAACAGAGATAGAAAGTCGCCTTTTTTCAAATTTCCACTTTTTGTCTAATTTTCAATTAGAGTGAAATAATGTTAACAAAAATAAATGTTGGAATATTTTATTGTTATTTTTTTAAATATTATATTTGAATAATAATATTTGAATAATTTTAATTATAATTATCTTTGAATAATTTTCCGATAATAATAATTGCAGTTTTTTCTGAAATTTTTAACTTTTCGTCCACTTTTTACTAAGTAAGTTATTATGCAAGTTAATAAAAATAGTTGTTTAAACAATCTATTATTCTTTATAACTATCATATTTTAAATAAGGGCTAGAAAGTTGCGGTTTTTTCTAAAATGTTTAACTTCGCTTTGTCTTTTTAGTTATGAATAAATAATAAATAAACATGAGAGAGAAACATATTTTAAACAATCTTTTTCTTTTTCGTAAGTGTATTTTGCTGGAGGGAGGGGGGGGGGGGATGTCAAAATAAAATATGTTCAGTTGCAAATTTTTCTTTTACGCTTTGCTATAAACGGCTTGTTGTAATTCAAAACAAATAATTTACAAGTAATTTACAGACCTAGACTTTTCAATTAGTCCTAATTATTCCATTCTTTCTTTTCGTCTCTTGAGTAAGATAGCTTTTTTGTTTAAATGCATTTAGTTAAGCATTCGGAAAAGAACAAAAATAGTTCACTGAAAAAAGTACTATACTATTTAAAAAATGATTTTTGTTGAGGTTCATTTGTTATTTGTTCATAACTAAAAATTAGTTTTTAATCAAAAATCTAATAGTTACGTCTTTGTTTAAAAAAATTAACTTTAAATTGAAAAAACGGAATTTTCTCTCAAATTGTTGAATTATGAAACCTGAAAGAAGAATTTTCTACAATGCAGTTGATTTTTCAACACGAAAATATGAATCTTCAATTAAAAAGTTAATTTCCAACCAAACATTATCATTTTTAATTAAAAAACCTAGTTTTATATATTTTAATAAAATATATCAACTTTGAACCAACAATGGAATTGCTACATTTTCATATCAAGAAACTAATTTTCAAATGAAACAACCAATTTTCTACCAAATTATTGAATTTTTGAGTCGAAAAAAAGAACTTGCTACAATACATTCGAATTTTTAACTAAAAAATATAAGCTTTTAAGACAAAGAATAATTTTGAATCAAAAATGGGAATTTTCAGTTTAAAAAATGAATTTTTAACAAAGTAGTTTGATTTTCAACAAAAAGGACAGCTTTTCATACGAAAAAAAAGTTTCAACAATATTTAAATTTTCATGTGAAGATTTAAAAAAATTAGGAATTACTCCAGTTGGAACATTCAAAATTGCAGTTGATGAATTTGGAATATTCCATTTTTTATTTAAGTATTTAACTTGATACATTTCAACTACAATGTAATAAAATTAAAATCTAATACTTATTTAAAGATCAAAGGGGAAAAAGGGGAAGTTTTTTGAGGATAGGGGAAAACGGGGACTTTCGAGGAAGAAGGGGAAACTAAGAGAAAAAGCGGAAGAATGTGCACCCTATTATCAATTTTGAAAAAAAGTAATATATTCAAAAATATCTAGTCGTGGGAAACCTCGTGACATCGTTTGCCTTTATTCTTATGAAATGATTTTGGCTTTTTTCTCCCTACATTGTAAAAAAATCTTTTGAGATATTTACAATTGGATTGTAATTTCACGAGCAGTGTATTTTCGAATCACAATGTATAGTCTGGTAAATTTACCAATGTCGCTCAGAAATTCACGATATAGTCCAATTTCACCCTATGGAACAATATGAAATAACTGTTCGATGTAAAATTACTTTGTCTGACTATGGAAATTTTTCGATCAGTGTGGCACGTAGTGAATTTGCGTAAGTGATTAAATTTAAATGAGCTTTTAAATTAACACTTTTTTTGTAAAGTTGCAGTATCTAGCATACTTTCACAAACAAGTAGTATTGTTACGTCTTGGCATCCTCAGAAATTATAAACAGGACATAAATCGACAATTACGTCTCAGAGCCTCTAATATTGATCTAATAGTGATGAGTTCTATCTGATTAAAAAATATGTCTTTTTTATTCAAAACGAAATCTCAGAAAAGTTTTTTACAAAAGTGTGTAAACTTACATCGTCGCATGCAGATCGAATAATTTCCATCGTGGCACGATGTAAAATTACACCAACTTTTTTTACAGTGTAGATTTGACATTTAGGGTCAACTGAAACTTCACCAAATTTAACTAGATTTATACATAATATTGATTGGTAGGCTCATAGCTAACTGTTGACAGGAATCTTGTTCTACGAACAATTGCTATAGTGCATAGTCAATAAATTTGACTTGCAAGTCCAACTAAAATTGGCTTTGTACTATCGAGGGTCATATTAATAAAATGCCGGAGGTTTCGCATGAATTGATTAAGATTGAACATACTGGGCGGATTCGTTGAAAAATACAAATCAAATTGGATTCAGCCTCCTCGAGATGACCCTGCAGGTGGCTTGGTGTGAGTTCCTAGAGAAGAGTGCAAATCCGCGAATATATTTTAAAATTCACAATTCACCTAACGCGTGGTACTGATTGGTAGCGGCCCTAGTTCCTTCTAATGTGACGCGTGAGGGATGTTTGCCCATGATTGAACAGATTTTGGGAACGCTACCGCAGAATTTACATTTAAATGTAATGTTTTAACGCTCGTCTTTAAAAGTTTAGAACGTAGTCCTCAATTTCCCCACACGATTTATACAAAACATTGTGAAACGAAAGGATCCCTATAAACGGGCTTAACTGGCATTGATCAGTCACTTAATTGCTAGTGGAGTGTATTGGGGTTCAAATAAAAACAGGCAAATTATACTTGCAAATGAAAGAGTTTATTTTGTGGCATAAAAAACCTCCACTTGAAGACTGGAGGAAAAAGCCGAGAATCAAATAGCTATCACAAAAATACGACAGAAATTACAGACCTTAAGATTGGAATGAGACTTAAAACATTGGAATGGCTACCAGTCCGCCACACTTTAATCCACACAACGGCAAGCTGGTAGGATCCAATCCACACAATGGCAAACAAACATATTCCAATACGAGACCCGCTCGCACACACAAAACGGAACCTCTCACTACGAAGACTTAACTAGAACTGACTGAACCTTTAAGAAAATGAGAATTATAAAAGTCAAAACAAATTCCTTAATCCATTGCATATAAAGTCGTGCGAAAAGGTTCCATTCTACCTGCTCGGCGCTGACCTTTGAGCTACGCGCCGAGCTTACATTTTTATTTTCAGGTGCAGCCCCTTTTCCGGAAATGAATCAATTAACAAAAGAGAAGAAACTAAGTCTAACTCTCTACAATTTCAAATTACAGTAAAAAGCAGCCAAACAAAGAGCTTAGCTAACAAAGGCTTGATAGATCCCTGGGCCGAGATGCCTCCCGGACCGACATCCAGTTTTGGAATCAGGACGGGAATGACCTACGACCTGCACAGCTACCAAGGAACAGCTCCGTGGCACTTTGGCACTAAGGGATACCATGGTGTCCTAACGGTCTCTCGGGGGGGAGCTTGAGCCCGAATGGATATAACAATACCCTTTTCTCTCAATCTGTCTCTACGGCTAGCCAAACTCAGGCGATAGAAAGAAATAGGGATAGTAGATTCCTGATGTAAGAAGACCGAATTATCGGTCAATCCGAATAATACGGACGTGGTTGTATTCACCAGACGGTACGAGTACGAGTATATTTGCGAGGACAACAACTGGAAATAGCAGAAAGATCTAAACATCTAGGAGTCATTCTAGATAAGAAACTATTATGTGTTTAACTGTTTAACTTTTATGTGCTTGAAACTGGAGACACTTAAGACACTTAAGTGGAGACTCTCCACAGAAAAAATTAGGTGACTGGTTCTAAGAGTCGTCACTGGTGTCTCGAAGTCGATACCCATGGTGGCATTGGGGACATCAACAGGGTTAGATTGCCTCCATCTCAACATCATGGCCATGGATACAAAAGCAGCCTGTAGATTCAATTTCTAGATTTAATATAGTAGAGTAGATTTAATATCTCTACTCAATTACAGATCCCAATCGATATCGCAGGCAGGCCGACCCTCTGCTTGCTCAAGGACAAAAGTATTGTGTTAGCCTATCCACGTGAAAGGAGTGAGTTAATGTCGAGACACACTTGCCTAGTGATTGGGTCAGCTGGTTCGCAGATGGCTCTAGGAATAAGAAGATAGCAGGAGCTGGCGTCTATCGTACAAATAGTGGAATGGATTTCACAATCCCCATGGGGTCCTACGCCACAGTCCAACAGTCAGAGATTATCTCTGTGCTTCAGTGCGATGGAAAACCGCGTGACTCTACCTTGGATCCCTGGACACATCTGCATCAAAGGTAATAAGATCTTGGACAAGCTAGCAACACTAGCAGCAAGAGAAAACTTAACTGGTTCCGATCCAGTTGTCGGCATTTCCAGTACGTTAGTTACTGAAGAAATCAACAGTTGGCTGAACGAGGAACATTAGAAGGAGTAGAGGATGGCCGCTGCCTGTAGACAGGCAAAAACACTCATGGGTTTAAAATTAAACTTAATTGAGCTGAGGAAATACGTGAGATTGGTCGGAACGAAATGAAGATCCTAACATAAATCTTTGTAGGACATGCAAACCACGGCATAAGCTGTTGATAAATAAAACTGCAACTTCTGTATCATGCTTTTTAAGTATAAAAAATAAGAAATAAAACAATTTCTATTTGTTCTTACAGAATTAGCCCCGCCAGTATTGTCATCTGGATATTACGCACCTTATCACGGACAAGGAGCCGACCAATCCACATTCGGTAATCGTAAGTAACTTTTCTTACATTTCATCATAACGAATGTATTAGTTTTATGTAAAATTTGAGTTCGCCAGTTTTTATCAAATATCCACGTTTTTAGACGCACTGATTGAGTTTTAGCACACTGTTTTAACACGATTCTGATTTTATAGGTCCAAAATGCTTTTTTAAAAATAACAAGTTTTGTTCGGACGTTTTTTTTCTTTTTGACAAGACGTTTATTTTTCGTTTTGATAGTGAAAGATGTTATCAAAAATAAAAAATTAAATTTTGCGGTCAAACTATACGAGATACGAAAAAACATGAAGTTACAAAAATTGTTTCTAATTTTTCAATGGGACGCCTAGTTTTTGTTTTAATCCTGTAAAATGGAACGACAAATGATAAAATTACAATTTTGGAGAAAAGGCACGAGGCACAGTAAAATGTTTAATAACAAAATTGTTTACATAAAAGAGATCTAACAATTTGCTTCTGACTTTTTTTCTCGCGAAACGCGTGACAAGAATGTGTTCATTAAACGCGAGGGAGCATCAACGAAAGAGAATTCACAACCACTAAATTTCAGTTGTGGATGATGTCCTGTAATACTCACGCAACAATTTCTATAATAATAATAATAATAATAATAATATATAATATGATAATACGCCAGTTTGAAATCTCATGAAATCCTCTGCAATCTAAAGTTGTTTCCTTGCATGGAAATTCTTTATAATTGATTTTCAATTCATTAATGTTGTACATTAAATTAAAAGTAGTGATCTTCAGAAGCCGTGATGCTAAATTACAGTCTTATATGCGAAATTCTGAAATAGTTTAATTCTTGATTTAATTTGGAATTAAAAAGATGAATTTTCTACTAAAAGAGATAAATTTTTATTAAATCAATGGAATTCCAACCAAGTAGTTGAACTTCCAACTGAAAAGGATATATTTCCAACCGAGCGTATGATATTTAAATTTTTAGTTGAAAAAAATCAATATAAAAACGAGAACAAATTTTCAACAAAACTGATATATGATTGCAGAAAACGGGTTAAACAACCACCGCAGGGTTCCACTGAGACCAACTGTCATCTAAAATGACACCAGCTCCCAGTAGAACAGCGGTAAATCACAATTATGGCCACGACTCACAACTGTGAGATGGGTGGTCACAGGGCACGATGAAATCACAATGACAGGCCGACGAAATCCTCGTGTGTCTTGAGGACACGAAGCGACCCAAGGATGACAGCTTTCTGCATCTATCTCGCAAGTGCCTTGGCATATTTTTACCACGCGGCTACGGCTTTTTAAAAGGCCCTTTTAAAGTCTCGATACCTCTTCTCCTTCTCTTTCTCCTTGGCAGTGATGTTTTATTCGGACGGAGATGAGAATTTCATGACGAATATAGTTCGTTTCTCGAAGTCTTGGAGAACAATGTCAGGCCTCGATTGTGCAATGGAGACTGCTGTCCGAAAATCGTAGTTCCAGGAAATTTGGTACTTGTCGTTTTGGACAATTGACTCTATATCCCTTGGAGCGTTCGACAGGGCAGGGTCGCGACCAACACCGTAAGAGCGACAAAGGTGGTAATAAAGTACTCTTAGGGCCGCATTATGTCTATAGATATACGTTGTTCCTGCGTGGGCCGGACACCCCGATAGTTGTGTTCTATGTACTCAGCGTGCGCGCTGTGCATGCTACGCTGTGCACATATCACTGGGAACTTCTTAACATAGAATACGGTCACGGCATACTATGGTGGAAAAGACACCGGCCTGGCATGCGAACATGAAACCCCCTCCACCTGAATTGAGCCCTGATGATCTGAGGAAAGCAAAAGTATGCTCCTTCGACAAGGATTGTATTTCTACATTTCTGTGAAAGTTTCCGAGCATTCTCTTGTCAAGTAGCAGTTGGTGAAATTTTTTAACATCTGCTTTCTTCACTTCGGCTTTTAGAAGTGAGACATCTAGATGAAGTAATGCACTTTCCTCACTTCTGATGTTAAAATTCAGGCCATGGGTCTCGGCCGCTTGCTCCGCGGCTTTGTAAAGGAACGCTCCTTTGCCAATCATCTCGTGGTTCCTGAGCATTTTTAGGAGAGGATCTCTGCCATTCGCAACGATGTAAGCTGTACTTAGAACAATTCGGTTATAAAGACACTGGAGATTCAGCAGTCCGCGTCCGCCTTGACGGCGTGAAATGTATAATCGCGGAACTGACGAATTGATGTGCAAGCTTTCAGACATGCATGATCTTACGTGTGGTGATATCTAAGGCCTTAAGCTCGTTCTTCGTCCACTGAACCACTCCAAACGAGTCTTTTGGTATTTTGAGCCATCGTCGGTTTTAGCCTTCGATTTGAATAAGCCAAAGCCCTCGCAGCACCATGAACTGAGCAATTGATGGTCCAGAGGTCGGACTCTTGCGAGATATCTCCACGAAGGGAGGCATCCATTTCAGCCAGATCTTGGGGCTTAGAAGCAACGTGCATGTTAATGTTGGGAAAGCGCTCCGCGTACATATCCATTTTTTCGGAGATAGTAGGCTTGATTTCGCAAAGACTGATGCGAAACGTGCTGAAGCTCTGAGTGTTTCTGGCATACGCACCATGAAGCCTCCGCGAGCAGGGATAATGCTGGAACTCTAGCAGTCTAGCAAGTCATTCTTGAGTTGATCCACCCACTCAATATGAGCGTTTCGCCGGTTCTCCGTCGATGAGGCTGATACCCAGGTGCCATTCAGCTTTCGACACGGTTGTTACGCCTCCGCTTAGGGGTAATTCCTTCGGGACGATTCCTGGACAATTGCCCGTGACTGCTTATTAATTATTGTAACCATATTCAGCAGAAACCCTTGGTACAGGGACCCTCTATCCGCAACCCGAGGACGCGTTCGGTGGCTTCGTCAATTTTGAATTTATGAAAATAAGCGTTGAGTACTCCGGTACGCGCATGACGCTTGCGCTAGAGCCCCGCCGCGCACCGTGGTGCCTTCATGGTATTGTTTTTACGGAAAATAATAATATTTGCTAGTATATTTGATCGCTCTCTGCATTTTACAGGGTTACAACTGCCATTATTTGAATGCCTACATTACGTTCACTGATGAATTTTGGAAAAATTTTGAATTTTGGAAAATCAAGTTATTGAACAAGAGGTCTGGTCGAAAAAGTGATTTTATGGATCGAGTAAAATTAAAGCTCGGAGATTTTTTGTATTCTGATGTCTGGTCTTCTGTATGCCTTTCTTTCCGCTTTTCGTTTGTATAGTGACAGTTGTTTTCACTTTGTTTTTTAATTTTCGTTTCTTCTCCTTTGGGAAGTAGTCGCATTCCGTGGCTGAGGAAAATTTCTTCAATTAAAGTCTCCCATATTCAGTAGGTATAAATGCATGGTATTGCAAAGTCCCTTTGATTATCACTGCAGCATCGAATCTGCTTTTCAGATTTTTAGCAGTGACTTCGTGGTCTTCCTTGTTACTTCTTTGCCCACTGAAATAAGGATGAAGCATCTAGGATTCGTTCTTCAGCAGAAAATTTTAGGCTAAACCTTGTTGCATTTCTTTTAGCATTCGCCCCTATGCCATCACATGCTCCCTTACCATGAGCAATAGGATAGTGATGCCACTCAGCTGGAATTCCAAAATCTGCCTTATGAGATAGGATATTAGGAGAATAAAATTGTTCTTGTTCCTTTGGACCTCAAAATTTGCCTCTAGATAATTCACATTCATCTTCTGGTACTCACAAACGGCAACAGTGTCATGGCTCAAATTGTCCAATATGATTGCCATGCTTTTGTGCTTGAGTTCTCCAACTTTTGCATAGTGAATAACTACTCTGAATATTGTGACCTGATCATTGTTCCAGTAAAATCCTTGAGCGGAGGTTTGAAGCGAAATCTCAGCGAAATAAAATGAGATATTGAATTCACCGGTTTTCAAAGTTATCTTTAGATTGTTGAAAATAATCCCTGCTCTGTAGCAAGGAAATGATGGGTTCTTAGTTTCAGTAGCGCTTCACAAAGCTCATTCACAAATTCATTAACATTCATGAACAGCGTCTTTAAAGTGCATCTGTCAGTCTGTAGCCAAGAATCAAATTTGATTTCTTCCAAATCCTCATCAAAAGCTTGAATCAAATTATCTTTAGTTCCAGTAGTGCCGGGGCAATTTTGACATTTTCTTCATTGGCAGGAAATTTTCACATCAGGGCGCGCAGTTAACTTTCAACAATTGCGATAACCATTTGAAATTAACTCTGGATCGTTCGTTAAATATTGCATGTTTATTTCTTTCAGCATTGACTTCATGTTTTCATGGTGAACGCTAACGCATACATGAAGCACACTTTTTGAGTTCTTTGATTATTTTCACTTTTTTTCGGTACTATAGCCAATGAAGAACTGGGTTGAAAAATAGCCATGAATTGAAAAAATGCAAATTATGTAAAATAGTTATTAGCTCGCAAGGTTTTTAGTCATCATTTCCATATTTTTGAATTTTTATTCTCCATAATATTTATTATTCCTAATCTAGTTTTGGACCGGATGGCCTGTAGAATTAAATATCTGTGAGATGACAATTCGATTATTTGAGAATTATGATAAATGGCGATTCGAGTAAAATAGAAAATCGAATATAAGAAAATGATGTCGAATGAGCATTTTGAATAATATGAATTTTTATAACTGGTAGGTAGGAGAAGAAGAGGTTATGTCACCTGAAAATTTCCAAAAATGAATATTATAACAAATGGCTGTTTGGCAACTTGATTTTCGGTTAAATAAAACTGATTCGGTACCAGTGGGCTCCATGATGGAGGCGATTTCATTGGGCGCCACCAAGTTTTGGGTGTCGCACTCGGAAGTCGCATGACTTCTGCTGGTAGCCATCATTCTAGTTGATGTCCTATCGGGGCCACGGAGGGATCAGCTCGGAGAGTGAACCATTTGATTTTGTGGGGTGCGGGTTCTTCTCCAACTCAGTTGGAAATCGAAAATAAAAACTATTTTGAGCCCCTCGTTGAGCGTCAGTTTGTTATTAACCCCGCTTTAGATATGGCGAGGGGGTGACAATTTTAGTGGGTGGGAGGGGGAAGCTTGTTGCACAGTAACTGAAGGCGGTGAGTGAAGAGGTTGGGCCTCCTTGGTTACCGGGACTTCGGAGTTCGAGGGGTGATGGTGCCCTTAGACCTCTGTGCGAGCCAAGCGTCCAGCTTGCTCATGTGAAGGGGGACGTGGCTCTGGCTAGTGAACAGGGGATTGCCTCCAAACCGTCCATGTGACTAATGTATTGTGTTGCTTTTCTTATGGCGGAGGGAGATGAAAGAAGGGATGAGGAAGGGGATCTAGGGGGCTGCGTGCACGAACGAGCTCACCAATCCGGAGTTGGAGGGTTGGTGAAAGGTCGTACCATTGATCCTAGTGGAGAGGTCGAATCGAAGAATCGACAAACCGCGAGCAGCCTAAAGGTGCATAATACGACCAGGAAACGATCCCTGCTCAGAAGGCAGGCAGGGACGCTTAAAGGGCGGAGAGCCCAGCAGAGATGATGCGAAACTCTCTTGGTAGCACTTGACTTGGAAGCTTAGCAACGAAGGCAATATTTCCACCGAAGAATCGAAAGAAAAGTTTTCGGCAATTTAAAAACATTTCTCGAAGTTGGTAGTCCCAGTGAGGGCGGCACGCTGACTCCCAGCTGAAGTGATGGCCGCGAAGAATTGGTGGCGGTAGACCTACTAAATTCCTCGGTGGCGATGTTCACCGGTGGAAAGGTGCGACGAGGTTCTACGTGTAAACGAGGCAACCGTGGCATAAGCGCCTTAAAGCGGTTTTGGAATCGTTTCGTATGGCAAAGATTCCGGGGGCCCGATACTTGAAGTTCGATAGCAACGAGGTGCCAAACTCCTTCGAGATAGAGATTCGGCACGACCTCGCTTCCCGGCTCAGAGAGAAGCGATGACGGTAATGAGAAAATAAAACGATGAGACGCGAGAAAAACTGATGGAATTGGTGGCGGGGTAGGTAAGACAAAAGGAAGGGTCATAAGGACAAGCTGTGTGAGTTTGAAATACCACGGGAGAGGATTGAATTCAACTGAGACACAAATTGCCTTTCTTTATCCCAGTGACGGAGGGCCAACCTTATTTTCAGTACTGTTTGTGCTAGGCCTGCATACAGATTATTTTCGACGTTCGTGAACATAAGCTGTAAAAAACTTCTGTATCATTCTTTTCCCAGTGTGAGTATAAAAAATGAAAAATTCATCAATTTCTATTTGTTCTTACAGAATTAGTTGCGCCAGGAGTCTCATCTGAATATTATGCACGTAATCACAGAAGAAGACCCGGACGAAATACGTTAGGGACTCGTAAGTAACTTTTCTTATACATTTCATCTTAACAAGAAGGTATTAGTTTTATGAAAAATTTGACTTCGCCGGTTTTCATCAAACCTCCACATTTTTAGACCCACTGATTGAGTTTTAGCACACTGTTTTAACACGATTCTGGTTTTATACGTCGAAAATGCTTCTCAAAGAATAAAAAATTTCATTCTCCAGAAAAACCATACGAGATATGACAAAACTTTTATGCAACAAAATTGTTTATCTCTAAAAAATGAACAAGTTTTGTTGGGACGTTTTTTTCTTTTTGATAAGACGTATATTTTTCGTTCTGATGGTAAAAAATGTTATTAAAAATAAAAAAGTCCATTTTGCGGTCAAACAGTACGAGATACGAAAAAACATGAAGTTACAAAAATTGTTTACAATTTTTTAATAGGACGCGTAGTTTTTATTTGGAAATGGAAATGGAAAAAATACGTTTAAACATAATAAACGGAAAATCCGTATAAGGGCCTCTACTGCAGATTTATAACAATTACCTATAATACTCACGCAACAATTTGTATAATGTCAATGTGACAGTTTATTAGCATACGCCAGTTTGAAGTCTCATAAAATTCTTTTCAACCTAAAGTTGTTTCCTTGCACGGAGATTCTTTATAATTGATTTTCAAGATATTAATTTTTGCACATTGAATTAAAAGGAGTGATCTTCAGAAGGCGATATGCAAAATTACAGTCCCATATGCGAAATCCTGAAATAGTTCAATTTTTGAGGAATTTAAAATACATTTTTTTTTGAAAAATTACTTTCTCTTTTGCCTGAAAATGTAATTTTTCGCTGAAAATTCAACTATGCGTTTGAAAATTTCTGTATCACCATGGAAAATCATTTTTTTGGTAGAAAATTATTATTCTTGTTTGAAACTTCATCTATTTGTTGATAATTTTGTTGATTATTCGTCTTTCTAGTATCGAAAAAAAAAATTTGAAACCTTTTCATGTCAAATCATCAAAAGAATGTCATCTATTGTTTGTAATTTTGATGGAAATTCTAGTATCAGTTCTTTTAAGCGTTGAACGAAAAACCCTACAATAATTTTTAAAACATTAAAAAAACTCAGGTGGCATTCAAAATTCCAAACTGTCAGAATTCTGATGATTTTAATGATATCAAGATGTATTTCTTTATATTCATAATAAGGATGGACGAACCCTTTCCCTAGCTGCTCGCGGGAACAACAATGACACCACCAAAACACCAAAATGTTGTAGATGTGGTTCAAAACGATCGAACGCGACGAACACCCGACAATGGGTCGGCAAACAATGCCGATCATTCTAGAGTTCAGGGTGCTAAAAATAATTTAGATGGAAACACGACGACGAACCGGCGAAACCCCCAAATTGAGTGGACCGACCAACTCAAGGATGCCTTGCTAGACTGCTACAATGCCAGAATTGTCCCTGTTCGAGGAGGCTTCATGGCTCGTATGCATACTCTGTGGTGCGAGGAACACCCAGATCTTCAGAACGTTTCGCATCAGTCTTTGCGAAATCGAGCCGACTACATCCGAAAAAATGGATATGTACGCGGAGCGCTTTCCTAACCGCTGCTTGATCAAGCTGCAGACGGAGATGAGGAAGCGACATTAAGAGCAACCACGGAAAGCAGGCACCTTCTGAGAGATGATCGAGATTTCAGTACAAGGAGGAACATTAACATGCAAGTTCCTCCTGAGCCCCAAGATCTGGCTGAAATGGATGCCTTCCTTCGTTGGAGATATCTCGCAAGAGTCCGACCTCTGGACCATCAATTGTTTAGTTTATGATGCTGCGAGAGCTTTAGCTGATTCAAATCGAAGGCTAAAACCGACGATGGATCAAAAGGCCAGAAGACGCTTGCATCAACTGAACAAGAAAATTGGATGGGCAAGACATAATGCGTCCCGTGTTCAATGTGTGATCGAAGATAAAAAATCCACCCAAGCCCAAGGAGGTAGAGACTTTTTGGAGAAAGGTATACAAGATCCCGAAAACACTAGAGTTAAAAGAAGATACTGACAATATCATCCGCTTCAAGGAGTTTTGCGACAACCTAATAAAATCTGAGGAGGAATGTCCACCAATCACTGCCGAAGAGGTGAAAAAATTACTTAGAGGCGCGAAGAACTTTTCCGCTGCTGTAACAGATTGTATCCAGAATTTCTGGTGGAACAAGTTTACTTTCACACACCAATATTTGGCCAGCATATTCACCTGATATTTAAAATCGGAGACGCCCATTCCGCAGTGGCTGGTGTTAGGATGCACTATACTCCTGCCGCAACAAGGCAACTTGTCCAACCCAGAGAATTACAAGCCAATAACTCGTTCGAACACACTGCATAAGATCTTTACAGCTGTCCTCAACAACAAGATTGTTCGGCGAATTGAGCCTGTGTCGCGAGAAATGTACTAACAACGTGTCTCGAAAAGAGGTGTAGCAGGTTGTCGAGGGAACCTGCTAATTGTCAGCTGTGTCTCATCCTCTGCTGTCCCGATTCTACTCTACTTGCTCGAAGTCGTTCAATGGACGAAGAACGAGCTTAAGGCCTTTGATATCAGCACACGTAGGATCATGCATATGCATAAAAGCTTGCATATCAATTCGTCGGTTCCGCGATTATAAATTTCACGCCGTCAAGGCGGACGTGGACTTCTGAATTTCCAGTGTCTTCATATAACCTAATTGTTCTGAGTACAGCTTACATCGTTGGGAATGGCAGAGAGCCTCTCCTAAAAATGGTCAGAAATCACGAGATGATTGGCAAAGAAGCGTTCCTTTACAAAGCCGCGGAGCAAGCGGCAGAGACCCTTGGCCTGAATTTTAACATCAGAAGTGACGAAAGTGCATTACTTCATCTAGATGCAACGATTATAAAAGCTGAAATGAAGAAAGCAGAGGTTGAAACATTTCACCAACAGCTACTCGACAAGAAAATGCACGGAAAATTTCACAAAAATGTAGAAAAACAGTCCTTCTCGAAGGAGCAAACTTTTGCTTTTCTCAGATCATCAGGGCTTAATTCAGGTAGAGTGGGTTTCATTTTCGCATGCCAGGCCGGAGTCCTTTCCACCTGAGCATGCGATGACAGTGTTGGTCGCGACCCTGCCCTGCCGAACGCTCGAAGAGAGATAAAGTCAATTGACCAAAACGAGAAGTGCCAAATTTTCTGGAACTACGATTTTCGGACAGTAGTCTCCGTTGCACACTTGAGGCCTGACATCGTTCTCCAAGACTTCAAGAAACGAACTATATTCGTGATCGAATTCTCGGCTCCGTCTGAATAAAACATCACTGCCAAGGAGAAAGAGAAGAAGGAGAGGTATCAAGACCTTAGAAGAGAGGTGCAACGACTATAACCAAAATATTTGGTGCGAGTAATTGTCCTTGTGATAGGTGCTCTCGGAAGTACGAAACTATCACTGGTTCGAAACCTTAAAGCCATACCCGCGTACCAAAAATATGCCTAGGCACTTGCGAGATGGATGCAAAAAGCTGTCATCCTTGGGTCGCTTCGTGTCCTCAAGACACGCGAGGGTTTCGCTGGCCTGTCGTCGTGATTTCATCGTGCCCTATGACCACTCATCTCATGGTTGTGAGACGTGGCCATAGCTGTGATTTAGCGCGGTTTTACTGAGGGGCTATTGACATTTTTTAGATGGCAGTTGCTCTCAGTAGGACCCTGCGTAGGTCATATATATATGTGTGCGTGTGTGTGTTCAGCTAAAAAAATTATGAATGCTCAACGAAAAAAATCAATTTTGAAACAAATACTTGAATTTTGAACTAAAAAAGATAAATTCTTTGTCAAAAATGAAACAGTTAAGTTTTCGTTGCAAAATATTTACTTTAAACCAACTTTGATTGGAATAGCTAGCGCTACCTAGCGGCTGGTAAACCTATTTTCACCCTTTCACTAACAGACATTTTTCCAGTGTACACGACATTGATAAATATCTATTTTTTTTCTTACAAAAAAAAAAGAAGAACGTGCTATGGAGGCCACAGGAAGCCATGGAGGAAGTGTTCATCCAATTCCCAATGATAGCATTTATCTTACTAGTGAGAACCATATTTATCTACAAATGCCAGGTGGTAAAGTTGTTCGTGGAACTTTAAATGTAGCCTACTTTCGGAATGGTGTCCCTACCTGGATGAAATTAGGACCTAAATACAAGATAATAAAATCAGAAGATGACGTTTTTGTATGGAAGCCTGCTGCTATGGACACATATTATTTGAAAGCGATCTTGAACCATGATATCCCTCAAAAATATGATCCTACTGTTCTAGGACACAAGCTTTTCGTAAGAGGAAACTACGATGTAGCTTACGGAGCCAATCTCGTGGCAGTTGGAGGAAAAGAAATAACTATGCCTAAAAAGACAACCGTTTATATACAGGTAGAAGGACACATTTATGAGGGGGTCGTAAACGTACTTACAATCGAGAATATACCTATCTGGATTAAAGAGGTCGAAAAAGCTGAAGAAGCTGAAAAATTGCTACATAAAGTGGGAAGTGCTAAAAGAATGTAAAATAATTAAAATATTGTACAGACTTTATTCAATTACTTAAATAAAAATGTTAAACTCAAAACTGATATTTGTATAATTATTGTAGAAAATTTTGAATTCAAATAAATATTAATTAAGTTGAAAATAGATTTATTTGTTACAAAAAGTTGATGCATTTATACCAACGAAGCATTTACTTAGATAGAAAAAGTATTGTGTTCACATAAATATTTATTTTCTTACTTTGAGGAAATATTTTATTCAATTACTAGAATTAAATTATGCATAACAATCAATCATTTAAACCATTTGAATGACATTGAAAAAATTTTTACAAGCTTCAATTTAAATAGTTTTAAATTAAAAAGAGCTTGATTTTAAGTGCTTCCATTTGTAGTTCAGTTTTGATCACTTCAAATGGAACAGTCTTTTACTTTCAATAACCATAAAAAATGTTGATGTTGATTTTTTGCGGTATTCTTAGAAATTTAAAATGTTTAGAATCTTTCGAAATTTTGTTCAAAAATTTAATATTCAAAATAAAATAGCATTTGAAATTATCGTAGAAATCTTAGAAATTTTTGTATTCTCTTGAAATCTTTCAAAATTCTTAAATCGCTTCTACATTTTTTGTTCGAAATCTTCAAAAATGCCGTTCTTTCCTCACTTCACCATTGATGATAAAATTGTCTGATGAAGGTTACTACATATAGCAGTAGAAGATTTTCAAATTTCTCAGTCGACATTCACGAAAGCTGTCTACTACTAACAGATAAAATGAAGAACACCAGCTGCATTCTAATTCTTACATTTTCGGTTCATCTGGATTTCGTTGGTAAGTGCATATCTATTATACTCTCTCCCTTTTACGGGTTCGAGAGTCTTCAAAAAACCATTACAAAGCTTCTCCTCACAAACTTGTTGCCCTAACTTAACCTACTGCGGAAACGGAAGCCCTACCTCTAGCCTACTTCATCCTCTTTCCTATGCTACAATCACAAAAACTCTCTTTACCCTAACTGTCATACTGTCCAATTACAAGTTCTTAAACTCAGCCTCCTTTCCCTTTCTTCGTTCTCTTCTCTTTACCTCTCACCTCCTAATCTGTCCAAAAACAAACATTGTTCCTTCCTTCCCGATTTTCACTCCCAGATATGGTCCTCTTCTTCCTTCTCTAGCCGAATCACCTCCATTCTACCTTCCTTCTCGTTCCATTTCCATATTGTCTCCCCTACTTTCGCTTTCATATATTTTAGCTGCATCTCGGCGCCTGCCCGTTCCAGTCTCTCCTTCTCTCTTCGAAGCCAATCTTCCACCAACTCCTCTCTCTCTGTCCAATCTTCCTCAATCCACATACCAGAGTTCTTACGTTTACCCTTTAGCTTCCAGTAGCTCCGTTTTGTTCTCCATCGACTTTAGCTTGAGCATTATTCCCCCATCAATCTTCCATGACTGCTCAACTCTCGCCACCCTTTGTGTCCCGATTTCGTTGGTAAGTGTAATTTGGGTGACCACACTTATAATTTTTCTTCTTATATCCACATTTTAAGGCTTGCGACTTTTGTCCTACGATGTTTTTAATCTTCTGCGAGTTTTTGGAAATAGAATATTTAGCTTTTCATAGAAAAAAAAATTTGTTCAGAGAGAAATATAATCGGTTTCTTATCAAATTTGTTATTATTTGTTATTAAATTTGTACGAAATTTCTCGCTTTTTTAACGATTAATCACGTTTTATAGTCAGCAGTCGTTTTTAGTACCGCTTAATCTAGACATGTAGATAATATCCTAAGGTAGTTTACCTAAGCTTGAATAAATGAAACTGCAACTTCTGTATCATGTTTTTCCTAGTGTCGATATAAAAAATGAAAAATTCATCAATTTCTATTTGTTCTTACAGAATTAAGTTGGCAAGGAGACTCATCTGGGGATCCTTGACACCCGGGTGCGAGCTCCAGCTCACGCAGGCGTAACCAAGCTTCTCGAGACAATGAGCCGCCGAATCTCTGTTAGGTAAGTAACTTGTTTACATTTTCATCCTACTGAGAAGGTACTATTTTTATGTACAATTTGATTTCGTCGGTTTTTATACAATTTCCACGTTTTTAGATCCACTGAGTCAGAAAATACGATATTTGCGAAGGTGTCTGTCTGCATGTCTGTATGCTGTTGGCACGATAACTTCCGAAAGACTGATCCGATTAGATTGAGCGGCGGACATTGTTTTAATACCGTTCTGGTTTTTGGCCATCAAAAATGCTCTTAAAAAAATAAAAAATTCTATTTTCGAGGAAAAGTATACGAATAAACAAATGAAATATTTGGAAAAAGACACAAGTTACAATGAAGTGTTTCATAACAAAATTTCGCCTAAATTAGGTCTAACGATTTGCTTTTGATCTTTTTTGTATCACGAGAAACGAATAGTTAAGCTAGGCCGGTTCTCCATCACTACTACGTAGTTCAAGCTGCCACCGACAAATGGTGTCAGCGGCCAGTTACCAAAGTCGGTAATTAAACTGTTGGTGCGGGAGATCCCTGACGCAGATTCTTGACCTAGCTTATAAGGATGGTTGCAGTTTTACTGACCGAACGCGCCAGCAACTCTTATGAAGGTGGCGCACGTGCGGTCAGGGATTTTCCAAGTGCATCTATTGCCCCTGAGATTCTTATTCGCTAAACTTTCTGGATCACCTCAGTCGTTAAACAGTGATAGAAATTTCTGGAAAGGAGGAACGAATTCGTGGTTCGCTTAACGACGTGGGTCCCTCCAATACCAACTTAGAATCAAGTTCTGGGGATTTCCCAGTTTCCGGAAAATATTTGATCCTTCTGCAAATTTGGACGTGACCTCTGACGATTATCTATAAATCGAACTTTTTAGAAAATTAGAACATGAGAAGCTCCTAATATTGTGGTTTTCCATGTCCTTCAATTTTCTAGAAGATCAATCGATATTGGATGTAATCTCTAACGGCTTTTCAGGAAAGATCAATCGATATTATCAACTTCCACCTAGAATGGTACATATTCAAAATTCAGTGTGTCGAGTCTTCCAGAAATTTTGACGTAATCTCTGATAATTTTCTATACATCGAACTTTCTAGAAAGTCAGGCGAATGGTGTTTGGTCCCGATAAGCCTTCCAGTTCTAGAGACAACGACGCCGTTAACCATAAGAACTGCTCACTCTTATTACCCCTACTCTATTTAGATTCTAGAAAGATCGATGGAAGTTTTTGTAAGATTCGAATATCAAATACTCCTTCGTATACTCCGAGCGAATCCCATAAGCACCTACTGGTCCTCAGTCCAAGCTCTCCTATAATGTTTGACCGTCGTGAACCTAGTCCTGCCAACAGAAATCCACGAAAGTTCAGTTTTTGTCGACCCAACCTCGAAGTTTTTCCAGTGAAAGCTCGTCTCCTCCAGTTCAATGGAAAAGAAATAGAACGGAGTCAAGAGATCGCCGGTGCAGGACATGACCTGGGTCGAAGCCACAATATAAGATTTTCATTCCCCCCAAAAAAGCGACCCAGCTCATCCACTGATTCTAAAGTGAGATTGAAGATTAATTCCTTGTAATTAAAGAGCTCTGAAGGCATACGCGGTGAAACTCGGTTAATGTACCTGAGCAGCCCAGGACGGCCTTGTGCGACCAAACAATATTGACGTAGGAGATGTGTCAGGTCCTTCAGCACGGCACCGCATTCGCAACCCTTAGGTATATTCTACCCTATTTTTAGGAAATGATCTCCCGTGCAAACATGTGAGGTTCTGAGTCTCGTAGTGAGGTTGATGTTAACGTCTATGGAGCCTGTAGCCTCGAAACCATAGTCTTGGCGACTTGACCAAAATGTGACTAAAATATTCAGTTCGCGAGCCTTTAGTCCTTCCATAGGACCAGCGTCATGCCGCCCAATCAGCGGAATCGTGCTGGCATATCTTGAGAACATTCCCCACAATGCACTCTCCTAAAGCGGTCATTGAAAGGGCTGCGATTGCTCTTGCTACCACATCAGCGGTCATGTTACTTATTATACCTACGTAATATGGAACCCAGTCAAAGCAGATCGAAATCGCTAACCCGCCAGCAAAAGCAACTCCATTGCCCACCAGTCTTTTGTTTTATTGAGGAATAATTAACTCTATCAAAAATTCAGAATGAATACATAATGCTTTAAACTTTAACCTACATTTTCTCCGGATATATCGAAGAATACAATTGAACAAACTCAGAAAAGTCTTCAAAAATATTTTTCAGATTTTTTCAGATATAATTTTAGAAAGTTTGGTATCGAAAACTTGATAAAGAGATTTGTTATTTTCCTCGCTACCACGAGAGGAGTTATTCTTTTTCATTGTTTCCACATATTTACTATGCGCATTCTGCATCTCTTGAGGGTCACATTCTTCTCTAATTGTACCAGAATCTTATATTTCGAAGACTATCACAGAAAACAAAATAAATAAACATGATTGCGTAAATTTATAGATGTCGGCAAATGTCTCGCAAAGTCTATTCTCTTCAAAAAGTCAAAAATATCTCTATTAAAGGTCATTCGAAGCGGAATTTGGAGCGCAACAATTCAGTACAACTTTCAACCAAAGTGTTCAATTTTTGACCCAGAAAGATTTTTTTTCAACGGAATAGTTCCATTTTCCACAAAATAATGAAATTTTCCAGCGAGCAGTAGAATTTTTAACCGCTACTTCCACTATATCCCCACCACCGTAAATCGGTAACCTAGTTTGCGGACGATTCTTCAATTTCAAGGGATCTTAGATTTAAAAGATTTTGGTTTACTCAAAAATATTTTCGAAGGTATCAACGAATTCCAGAAGAACTTCAAGTTTCTTTTAAGATGTCAAGGGAAAGGAGCGTTATTTCCTGCTTGTGTATGTTTCGTTTGCGTAGTATGTTCCAAGATCAGGTGACTTAGCCTTATTAGAAGTTTCACTTGAAGATTTCAATTTTTAAGCCAAGAAAGTTTTTTTCCTCGTCACTATGAAAACTAGCAAAATTGGGTCGTAGCTGAGAGGGGCGAATGAGATGCTTGAATCCCTAATGGATGTAAAGGCAACCTTTCAAATAAATACATTCCCATACTTTGTCTGGAATTGATTTTCTACCCCAATAGTACCATCATATAATCTCCCGGGATTTTGCTTATTAGGAAATTTCGATTTTCTTTGTATAATCTTTAAAGACTTTAAACGACCCTTAGAAGAATTTGTTAAAACTTTTTCTGCTAGGATATGATTTCTACATTTATTGTGAATGTCTTCCCGATACTAATATTATAATCTGAAAAACTCTTTCGTCGTTTTGATTGTTAGAAAATTTCTGTTTCCTTGGGCGGATCATTTGGAGATGTTAAATAAACCCATAAAATTGATTCAAATACTTTTCCTGATAGGATATGTTCGCAACATTTATTATAAAGTGATTTCCAACCCCCACAGCAAAATGAAAAAAATCTCCTGTATTTTTGGTTGTGAGGAAATGTTGGCTTCCTTTCTTGAATCTTTATGGGAAGCTACAACAAAACTTGAAACGATTTTAGGAATTTTGACTGCTAGGACATGATTTCCACATTTATTGTGAGTTGAATTTCGACCCCAATAGTAGACTAAACAAATCTTCCGTCATTTTTTTTGGTTAGGAAATGTCGATTTCCTTAGCTGGATCTACAAGAAAGGTTGAAACAATTCCTGCTAGGAAATATGCCACAAAATTATTATAAAGTGTTCCATCCCGAAATTCGGGATGACTAGTGCAATATTTTTCATAAGCTTGGGTATTCGTCTCGAATTTTCCGTTGGGGGCGGAAAGGCACCCCTGTGACTGACCACATAAATATTATTGGTCCAACCCCCCTTAATGTTTCGGGACGACTAGACACAGCCAATCAAAAAAGGTCCCGTGATTTTTCTTGTTAGGAAGTGTCGATTTTCTTGCTTGCATCTTTAAGGACTTATGAAACAATCCAGAAGATAAATCCAATTGCTTTTTCTGCAAGGAGACGTTCCTTAAAATTATTTTTAACTAATTTCCGACACCATTACTATAATAACAAGATCTCCTGGGATGTTTCTCCTGATTGAATCTTTTAATAATCTAAAAAACCCCTTGAAATGAACTGCTAACGCCATCGTTCATTACTCCTTCTTATCTTCGATATTCTTTTTTGATTATCTTGAACCGATTTGTTTTTCTCTGAGATATGACTGTGGAACCGAAATGGTTAATGTGTGATATCTCGGAGAAACAAAAAATCGGTCCGGGATGATCAAAAATGGAAATGGAAGATAAAAAGGAGTACTAAACGACGGCTTTAGCAGTTTTTAATAAAAAAAATTGCTGATCATGTTATATTGCCTCTATAATGGCTAAAAATAGGATAACGGATTCGGTTTTATGATAGCAAAATCCTTCGGGGTCACATAGTCTAATAGTAATAGTACTTGAAAACAATCTTCCGTCATTTCGATTGCTCGACAATCACGATTTCCTTGCTGAGATCTTCAAAAGGATGTTGAAACAAACCTTAAAATGGATTCGAACACTTCTCCCGCAACAATATATTTCCCAAATTTATTTTGAATTGATTTCCGATGCTAGCAGTAAATCAAAAGAATTCCCGTCGCTCTGATTGTCAGGAAATATTAGTTTTTTTGTTTTTATATTTGAGGGATGTTAAAACAATCCTTCCATAAATTAAACAACTTTCCCTGCTGGGATATGTTTTCCGTGGTTACTGTTAAGTGATTTTTGACACGAATAGTATAATCAGAAAATCCTTTATGATTTCGGTTATTAGAAAATCCTAATGGACATTTGGAAAACCAAAATAAAAATCTATTTGAAAATCACGAGTATAATAATACTGCTCGACATTATTCAACTTTTTTTTCCCCTCCAAATTTGGATCACCCTACTTGTTAGCCTATTGCTTTAATATCTTCTTGAATGTAATTTGCAAAGTTTGGTCATTCCAATTACGTCCAATTAAATCAACAGATTACTTAAAAAAAAAAATTACAGATTTATAATTTATACATAATCTACGTTGTAGAATGGGAGAGTACAGAATCAGCAAAATTTATAATTTCGAAACGACTACTTAAGAAAAACCCGAAACGAATACTTAAAAATAAATCGAAAAAAGAAAAGTTCATGATGCCAAAGAATATACAACACAAATTACAAAAGTTTAGCCAAAAATGAACCCAAAAAGTAAAAAAAATGGTTTGATGGAAAGAATTAAGAAATGAAAATTGAAGAAAATTCAAATGAAGATTTAGAAATCACTCAAGGTGGTCATTTTTTTATTTAAAACAAATAATGAGACCGAAATCGTCCAAAACTATCTTTCATTCATAATTTTTAATTTTAAAAACTCTTAGACATAAAATTAATTGAATTGACATTTTTCAAAATTTTTAGTTGAAAAATAATAATTGTCAACTCAAGAGAAAGAGACTAATTGTTAAAAAAATAAATGAATTTCTAGCTCGAAAACAAAATTTTCTACAAAACCTTTGAATTATCACCAAAAAGTTAATTCTCATCCAAAACATTTTAATTTTTGATTAGACAGTTGCCAAAAAGGAAAATACATTTAATTAAAATTGTTGAATTTTTAAGCAAAAAAGTTGAACTTTCAAGAAAGCTGTTCAATTTTTAATGAGAAAAGACGCTTTTTAAGACAATTGTTGAATCTCCAAAAGAATGATTAAATTTAGAAAGAACGAATAAACTTTGCAAAAGAAAAAGAAAAAAAATTAAAGGAAAAAGTTGAATTTTTAAACAAAGAAATCAATTTTTAAGTAAACTGGTGAATATCGAACTAAACAAAAAACTAATTTTCACCAAAACAGTTCGAATTTCGACCAAGCAGTTGAATTTCCTGCAAGTCTATAGATTTTTCTACCAAATTGTTGAATTTCCGAGACAATAATATGAAATTTCCATCAAGCATTTAAATTTTCAATTCAAAAATGTAGATACTGAACAAAAAAGTTATCTTGCAAACGAAGCAAAAAAAGATGACAGTGAAGTTGAAGCTTATTTTTAATACTTTTGAAATAATGGGGGAGAAAACTCGAAATTTTTCATACAAAAAAAAAGTATCGTTATTAACACATTCTATTTTCTTGAATTAATTTCATTAAGGTTAAATCGCTTTTACCGTTCAGATAAGAAAAGTGAAGGTTGATTTCAAGAGCCTTATTAGGTGATTTCTGAATCTCAAATAAAAAAAATGTGGCAACATTTTTTAAACAAGAATAATGTCATACTGTGAAACTTGTAAAAAAGCTACGTCACCTTTACCAACATTAAGTTTTAAAATTCACTGATTTAACGAAAAATTAGAATTAGTTACACAATTAATCATACATACACACACATGAACATACACACAGATCTCAACAATTTCTTAGAACGTTCTATTCGATATTTTTTAATTTGGAAATGTTTAATCGAAGAAATTAAATTTTTTCTCTAATTCTTTTGTGCAAAAATTAACTGTTTTTGTAAAAGTTAGTTTTTTTTCTTTGGTTAAAAATTAATGTTTTAACTGAAAATTGACCTGTTGTACGTCGATATTGATATCAAAGAAGTGAATTTTCAACTGAAAAGGATCAACTTACTAGCAAAAATGAAATAGCTATATTTTTAATTTGGAAAAACCATTTTAAAAAAAATTTCAACCAAAAAAGATATATTTTTACAAAAAAAAATTTTCTAAATGGGATGGTTTAATTTTAAGTTAGAGAAATAAGTTTATAACCAACTGAAATAAATTTTTGAAGAAATAGTTGAATTTTGAACCAAACAGATTAAATGTCTCTCAAACAACAAAAATTGACGAAATTTGAGTAGTTAAATTTTTAGTTGATAAAATTAATTCCCAGTAAAAAAGACACTAATTTTCAACCAAATATTTCAATTTTGAATAGAATTTTCAACTCAATAGTTGAATTTTCAACCAAAAAGGTGAATTACTCGCCAAGAAGATTAATATATTGATTTTAAGTTGGAGAAATAATTTTTTAAGCAAATAAAATGAATTTCCAAAGTAATAGTTTAATTTTGAAACAAACAGATGAATTTTCAGTCAAAAAGATTTAATGTCCAGAAGAAAAAAATTGACGAAAAATGAATCCGTTGAATTTTTGTTTTAAAAAACATTAATTTTCAATTGAAAAAATCAATTTTCTATGAAAAAAAATATTTTTCAAAAAAATACAGGAATCTTTAAAGAAATATTTTAATTTTTCATGAAATTGTTAACCAAAAATGTTCATTTTCTACCAAAAAAAGACAAATTTTCAACAAAATAGATGAATTTTGAATTAAAAAGATCGATTTTCAACAGAAAATAGAATAGTTTAATTTCTAGTTAGAGAAATGAATTTTTGAAAAAATAAAATATATTTATAGCGAAATGTTTGAATTTTCAACCAAACAAATGAGTTTTTTACAAAAAAGTTAAATGCATATAAAAAAAAATTTATACGAATGATTGAATTGAATATTTTGTTCAAAAACTTGATTTTCAACAAAAACACTAATTTTCAACCAAGGAAAAATTAATTTTCAATTTAAAAAATAATTTTCTACCCAAAAAGGATAATCTTGTACAAAATACAATATACATAAATTTTCAAACATATATGTAGTTGAATATTGAACTGAAGAAAATTAATTTTGTATCAAAAATTGTTTTGAAATCTATTTTGAATATTCTCTGGAAATTATCATTCTTTAAAATAGAAAATCATTTTGAACTTTTCCAGGAATCTTCAGAAAATGTTTGCATTATCTTGAAACCTCTCAAAATTTGTTGATAATTTTTTAAGTCTTTGGATATATTTGTAATTATTTTGTTAAAATTAATTTTTCAAACTGAGAAGTCATTTTAAATTTTCCCAGAAATCTTAAGACATTTTTTTTTCGATTGTGAAACCTATATATCGTTGAAAACTGATCTTTTTTAGTTAAAAATTCAACTGTTATTTGGATGAAAATTTATCTTTTTTAGTTGAAAATTTAACTGCTTGGTTGAAAGTTGAACTCAATTGTTAAAAATTCATTTTCCTGGTTGAAGATTCTTGATTTCAGTTGAAAATAATTTGGTTAAAAATTCGGTTTTATTGGTTGAAAATAACCTTTTTTAATTGAAAATTTAACTTATATATTTTTTACTGTGATTTTATCTTTTTCAGTTGAAAATTCAACTAGTGGGTTCAAAATTTATTTATTTCGTTACAAAATTATCGGTTTTGGTGAAAAATTGAGCTTCTTGGTTGAAAATTCAACTACTTGGTTAATATTCAAACTAATTGTTGAAATTCATTCTTTAGTTTTTTTTTGGTTTAATTAAAAATTCCTCTCTTGGTTGAAAATTTAATTATTTTGTTAAAAATTCGTTGCTTTTTGGTTAAAAATTAATTTTTCAAATATATGTAGATTTGACTATTCCAGTCGAAGATTCTTCATTCTAGTTGAAAATTCATCTCCTTTATTAAAAATTGGGCTATTTTGATACGTATTCGATATTTCGTGGGGAAAACGGGGTAGGGGTGTGACCTCACATTATTTTTGTGACCAATCACAGGGGTGCTTTCCCGTACCCCACTAGACATTGGAATGCGATAGGGGTGACACCTGTATTTTTCAATTATTCAATTTAACAGAAAAAATTTATATATCGAAAACTATTCAATTTCGGTTTCCATATCCTCAAAATCCAAAACAGAGTTTTCGAGCTGTTCATGTTCCACAGTTAATCTGCTAGTAGATGCGAGTGATGAGTTTTCCGACGACAAGTGAGACCTCTCCTCAAAAACGACAGCTTTTGCCTCCTTATTCTTCTCCCATATAGATTGTAAGCAACCCAGATAACAATACGTGCAGGCACGCGATCGGCCCGACGGGCTGGAGACCAGCGTGCCTGCTAAATGCACGCGACAGGCCGGCAGCGTCGGAATGCGACCGAAAGGCGGACAACGGCAGGCAACGGTCCGGTACATTAGACGCCCGTCGGGCTTGCAAACGGCGAGGAACGACGGGCCTGCGATTTGCGCGACCGCTGCAAGCTGATAGTGCGAGAAGTTTGAGATCAAAAACGCGCATGCGCGTCTTGGATAAAATAGAAGAATAGAATAAAATAGAAGAATAAGTAATCCACTTGTAAATGGTGTAATCCACTTGGAATACGGAGTAATCTACTTGTATAACGGAGTTATACCTTTCATCGTTTGCGGTTTTTGGTATTGTTTTGGCTGTGTGTGGAACAAAAAATTTGTTAGCAATTTTTTGCTGTCGGTGTCCTTCAAATCAACAAAAGTAGCAAATAGCACGAAACGTAATGAAATTCTGCGTATAATAATATAAAGTTCAAGTTGAAAGAAAAATGTCAATATTATAAAAAGATCTCATCATTACCTTTCGTGATATTTGGAAATTTTTATTTTATTTACATTCGCCGGACAGCGTCAATCCCGCCTGTCGGGCGGGCATACAGACATCAATGGTGTGCCCATTAAGGTGCCGGCAAGTCGGTCCGATCGATAGGACCGCGGGCCGGCAGATCGCTTGCAATCGGCGGGCATTTTGCTATCTGGGAATCAAGTGATCTATTTCCACGATCAAATAAATCTTCTGATATCTTAGTACATAGGCGAATTAAACTGAATCACGACAAATGTCGCTGATATTCTTCAATAGGACAACCTTTCCTGTCTTCTCCGTTACATAAGATTGGACCAATTTTCGATTAGCTCGTAATTTCATTAATAATTTTATTTCGGCTGTAACATCTCGACTCAGCTTTCGAGTTTTTGGCTTATGTTTATGCGACTCCTGCAACAAGAAATTAAGAAAATATTGAGAAAAAGAATTCTAACTCTTCTATTAACCTCTGTTAATGACTTGATATAGCATAGAAGGAATTATAGGATAAAGTTCTGAAAAAAGAGTACTGGAAAACTTATCCTCTTTTCGAGCTTCCTCCCACTAACTCCAAGAAGTATTCTAATCAACTCCACAAGACATTTAAAAAAGACAGAAGTGTAACTTAAATTATTGATGTGTCTATTCAAAAGGACTCCTCCCCAATTCCGCGAGATATTGGAAAGAGATAGTAGTATTTAGTATAAATAAAAGTATTTACAATTAAAATAAATTCAAAAAATGAAATTTTCAGTTTAACAATGAAATGACTCACAAAGTTTTTCTTCTTCCTTTTCCTTTGCTTTTGAAATTCCTACCCCCTTCATTACACCAATATACTAAACTGTGAAATTCCATTTCAGGATTGAACTCTCTTTTTACTTTTTTAGCTTTAGCTGAGTCCAATTTTTCGGATCTCCGACGATAAAATACTGTGTTCGTACTCTGGTACAAAAAGTCGTTGATTTTTTTTAAGGTTTGTTTTAACATACCTTAAATATTCAAATATTTCACGAAATACTTGAATGATCCTTCACGTGAGAAATTCGATGATTTCCTTCATGCGAAAAGCCGGTTCCCTTGCTCTAATCTTTTATGGGTGCCAAAACAACCATGAAAAAAGTTCAACGACTTTTCCTACTAGCCTGTGGTTCTTACTATTATTGAGATTGATTTCAGTCCCTCATAGTATAATCAAAACCAAAAACAATTGAGACAATCCTTAAGATCTAATGGAAGACTTTTCCTGCTAGGGTATATTTCTTATATTTTATTTGAATAGAGTTCCAATTCTAATAGTATAATCAAAAAATCTCGGGTGATTCAGGATTGATAAGAAATGTCTATTACCTTGCTTGAATGTTTAAGGGATGTCGAAAGAACCTTCTCAAAACTTTCCACTACTTTCAAAACATCTTGCTTAAATTTAATTGTTAGGAAATACTGATTTCCTTACTTCAATCCCTGAAAGATGTTGGAAAAGCCCTGATAATGAATTCAACGACCTTTGACTGGTAGAGTCAAACAAATCTCCCGTAATTTTTATTTCAGGACATTTGGATTGTCCCGCTTGAATGCTAAAGTAATGTTCAAACAACACTCAAAAGAAATTCAGTAGATCGATTTCTTTCCTGGAATCTTCAAGGGATGTTGGAACACACCTTAAAATTAATACAAACACTTTTCCTGCTAGAATACGTTTTCCAAATTCGAGAAATTTTTGCTCGTTTTTTAAACTTCTCGCTGAGTATATTCTCTTCAAAAAATCGAAAATATCTCTATTAAAGGTCATTTGAAGCGGAATTCGGTAAGCAGCAATTCAGTACAACTTTCAACCAAATTGTTCAATTTTTGGCAAAAAAAGATTTGATTTCGAACCACTACTTCTAGTGTATTCCTCTAAAATTGGTAACCTACTTTGCGGACGAACCCTCAATTTCAAGGGATCTTAAATGATTTCTACAGATTTCAAACTATTTCAAAGATTGCAAATTGAAGTAAAAATGGTTGAAGATTTCGAGGCATTTTTCATGGATTTGGACAGATCTCAAAGATTTTGGTTCACTCAAAAATATTTCCAAAGGTATCAATATCAACGAATTCCAGATGAACTTCGAGTTTCTTTTAAGATGTCAAGGGAATGTAGAATTATTTCCTGCTTGTGTATGTTTCGGTTGCGTAGTATGTTCCAAGATCAGGTGACTTAGCCTTATTAGAAGTTTCACTTGAAGATTTCAATCTTTAAGTCAAGACAATTTTCTTCCTCATTACTATGGAAACTAGCAAAATTGGGTCGTAGCTGAGAGGGGCGAATGAGATGCGACTAGTATATATAGACTGGTTTTTTAAATATTCATTGGTTATACGTATAAAAATTCTTCAACAGTAAGCTTTCTTTCCTTCAAGAATATGAAGATCCTGACTGCACCTCTGTTTTTGATCTTGGCGCTTTTCCCTAAACCTGGTCGTAAGTAGAATAATATATCGACAATATAAATCTCTTTTTCAATTGCAGTATATTCATTTCCTCTTCCAAATTATTCAATTTGAAACATCACATTTAGAACCTACCTCATCAACCTTTCCCTGTTTTTAAAATATTCTATTTATCATATATTTGTTTTTTTAAATATCATATTTAAGATATTGTTTTTTGGGGAACTCCGCACTAGATACACATATTTGAAAACCATGATTTTTCATATTTGAAAAATAAATACGTTTCCAAACTTCATCTGGAATTGATATTCAGTCCCAATAGTACAATCATAAGATCTCCCGTGATGTTGCTTATTCGGAAATTTCGATTTCCTTTTTTTAATCTTTAAGGAATTATGAACGACCCTTAGAAGAATTTGAAAAAAAAACGTTTTCAACTGGGATATGATTTCTATACGTTTATCGTGAATGTTTTTCAAATCTTGATAATATAACCTGAAAAGCTCTTTCGTCGTTTTGATTGTTAGAAAATGTCGGTTTCCTTGGGTGGATCATTAGGAGATGTTAAATAAATCCATAAAATTAATGTAAATACTTTTCCTGATAGGATATGTTCACAACAATTATTATAAAGTGATTTCCAACCTCCAGAGCAAAATCAAAAAAATCTCCTGTATTTTTGGTTGTGAGGAAATGTTGGTTTCCTTTTCTGAATCTTCAGGGGATGTTAAAGTAACATTTGAAATAAATGCAATAACTTTTAGGTTGTTAGAAAATGTCGATTTCCTTTCTTGAGTCTTCAAGGAAAGTTACAACAAACGCTGAAATGAATTTAGAAATGTTGACTGCTAGGATATGATTTCCACATTCATTGTCAGTTGATTTCCGACCCCAATAGTACACTAATTGAATCTTCCGTGATTTTTTTTTTTTTTGTTAGAAAATGTCGATTTCCTTAGTTGGATCTACAAAGAATGTGGAAACAAACCTTTAAAATAATTTTAAACACTTCTCCCGCTCGAAAATGTTCCGAAAAATTATTATAAAATGATTCACGACATCAATAGTAGAATAAAAAAATCTCCTGTCTTTTTGTTTGTGAGGAAATGTTGGTTTCCTTTCTTGAATCTTCAAGGGTTGCTGAAGTAACACTTAAAATAAATCCAATAACTTTTGGGTTGTTAGAAAATGTCGATTTCTTTTCTTGAATCTTCAAGGGAAGTTACAACAAACGCTAAAACGAATTTAGAAATTTTGACTGCTAGGATATGATTTCCACATTTCTTGTGAGTTGATTTTCGACCCCGATAGTACACTAAACAAATCTTCCGTCATTTTTTCTGTTAGGAAATGTCGATTTCCTTAGTTGGATCTACAAAGAATGTTGAAACAAACCCTTGAAGTGAATTTAAACACTTTTTCTGCTAGGAAATATTCCGCAAAGTTATTATAAAGTGATTCAAGACACCAGTAGTGCAATAAAAAAAAATCCTGTATTTTTGGTTGGGAGGAAATGTTGGTTTCCTTTTTTGAATCTTCAAGGGATGTTAAAGTAACACTTAAAATAAATCCAATAACTTTTGGGTTTTTAGAAAATGTCGATTTCCTTTCCGGAATCTTCAAGGGATGTTGAAACAAATCTTAAAATGGATTCACTTTTCCTGCTACGATATATTTCCCAATCAAAATCTATTTGAAGATAACCCATATAATAATACTGTCCGACATTCTTCAACCTTTTCCTCTCCTTCAGATCTCTCTGGGTGCTTTTTAAAGAATTTTTCTAGCAGATTAAGAATCTGGTAAGACAAACAGCATGACTAGTATTTGTATCGTATTTTTCGTGTGGATGAATAAATTTGGGGGAGATATGCCTGACAATTAGAAAAAGAAATTGGACCACCCTACTGGTCAGCGTATTGCTTTAATATCATCTTGAATTTAATTTGCAAAGTTTGGGGATTTCAATTACGTACAATTAAATCAACAGATGACTATCAATATATTAATTATTTTACGTAAATTATGGCTGAACAACAAAGTGTCAAAATATAAATTTAACAATAGGAAATAGTCGTTCTTTTAACAATAATTACTTGAATACTAAAGTACTTAAATTTTAGCAAACAGTGGAATTTTGTCCTGAAATACAATTATGGAGGTATTTTAATCTAATTTAATTAGCAGAATTTCGCCAGTAATTAGTGACAATTTATTAATTTAGATTTAGTGGTTAAATTAAAAATAAGTTTCATTTGTTTGAGGAGTGGCAATAATAATCTTGATATAAAATAGTCAGTATAAATAAATAATTCTTTAAACTTAACAATATACTTTCTCCGGATATATCGAAGAATACAATTTATTTTACAAAGTCGAAAAAGTCCTAAAAACATTTCCCGGATTTTGTCAGATATAATTTTAGAATGTTTGAGATCGAGAACTTGATGAAAAGATTTGTTGTTTTTCTTGCTCCCACGCAGAAAGCCATTATTTTTCAATGTTTCCCCATATTTACTCTGTACATTCTTGAGCTCTAGAGGGTCGCATTCTTCCCTAATTTTATCAGAATCTTATATTGCAAACACTATCACAGAAATCGAAATAAATAAACATTATTGCGTAAAGTTAGGTGTCGGCAACTGTACCGAAAGTCTATAATAACCTTGGTTCAATAAAAATGCAGCAATGATTTTCAATACTAGTCACGATGGATCTACTGATAATTTCCGACGATGGTGTAATAATTTTTAAAATTATTTATCTGGTTACAAAAATTGGTTAAAGTCCTAATATTGTGAAAATTGTTATTGTAGAAGTTTGAATTGTTTAGGTTTAGGAAGGAAGAAACCAGGAAGATGAATGCGCCCCTTGTGCGCGTACATTTCCTCATCAACCTCATTAACCGATTAACAAACCAAAAATAGACTGGGAAAATACCTTATGTGAAATTTCGTGACACCAATTTTTTAAGGAAATCAATAATTTTCATAGAATGACAAGAGATTTTGGTCCAAGGGTGTTCTCTACTATGCGGAAGTATACATGTTACTGAACAAACAAAATATCTGTAGCTGTAGGTTTAGCCTATTTTCAAATTTCACAAAATAGCCCTATCATTTTTTTTGATAAACTTAAGTATGTTAAACAATAAGATTCTTTTATTAAACTGGTCTATTCCTCATGTTTGCTTATTTTAAAATAATAAGAGTAAAAAAATTTCGCGTAATTTTGCTTCTTAGGAAATCTTGATTTCCTCGCTTGAATGCTAAAGTAACATTAAAAGAACGCTCGAAATAAACGCAAACACTTTCCCTGCCAGGATATGTTCCCCATGCTTAGTGTGAATTAGTTTCCGGCACGAAAAGTATAATCAGAAAAATCTTTCGTCGTTTTGGTTTTTTGGAAATTTTGGTTTTCGTGCTTGAATGCTAATCACATTTTAGTAATATTTATTCATAATTATTAGAAATTATGACAAAAAGCCATTTTTCACATTTGATGGAAGGTCCGTTTTTGAAAACATGTGACTCAGAAACTGTTTTTTTTCTTTTAAATTAAGTCAAAAGTACTTTTAAAAGAAGTAAAAATTTGTTTAATTTTAAATAATAATTTTTCTCCTTCTTTGAGTTAAAGGTATCATTTTTATACGATTTCTTTAATTAAAAAATAAACTGGATTTAAATAAAGTACTGGCAAAATCTGTAAATTATAAATTTGCTGATTGACTACTATTTCAACAAGTATAAATAAAAAAAAATAATATTAAAATAAAACCTGATTTTCATTAGCAATACATTTTTCATTCAATAAGCATTTCTTTCAATATTATTTGAGAAGCTGGAATCCAATGATCATGGTATTTTCTGCAGGTCATTATTTCTTTATCAGTGCTAAGATTACAAACACTTGTTTAAATCAGATTTTAATCAGACGTGTTCATACTTCTATTTCTTCCCCACATTAGATGATTTAACTGATATTGGCATTTTAGAAATTTTTTAGAATGTTGAAATTACTTGAAGATTGATTATTAGGGTCGTTCAAAAAGACATTAAAAAACTTTTTTCTGAATTCGCATGCATATCGCCTGGAAATTTTCTCCAATTAAAAAAAAATGAATCACTTCTTTTTTGAAAAAAAATGATATTTGGAGGTGGCGCAAACCCATGAGTGTGTTTTACGGGGTCCCAAAAAAATGGGATTTGCGTATTTTTTGGCGCTAATTACAATTTTTTAGCACCTTTTATAATGCAAATTGTTTCTAATACATAGGCTTGTTCAAATAATTTATTATCATTGTTTTTAATATTATCTATACCGTACTAGAGAGTTTCGCTTTTTTTCTGAAATTTTCAAAATTTTGTCCACTTTTCACTAAGTGATGTGATACTTAATGCAAGGTAATGAAAATAGCTGTTTAAACAATTCATTATTGCTTATAATTATCATATCTTAGATAATTACTAGAAATTTACAGTTTAAAAAAAGCGTTTTACTTTTTTTTTGCCTGTTTAGTTATGAACAAATAATAAATAAACATTATAGAGAAACATATTTTAAACAATCTCTTTCTTTTTCGTGAATATATTTTGCTGGTGGGGGGGGGGGGTGATATCAAAATAAAATATGTTCAACTGCGAATTTTTCTATCACGATTTGCAATAAACTTCTTGTTATTATTCAAAATAAATCATTTACAAGTACTTTACTGACCTAGAATTTTCAAATATGTACTCGTAATTATTCCATTCTTTGTTTTTGTCTCTCGAGTAAGAAAGTTTTTTTGTTAAAATACATGTACCTAAACATTCGGGAAAGAGCAAAAAAGATTCATTGAAAAAAGTACAATACAATTAAACAAATGATTTTTGTTGAGGTTCATTTGTTATTTGTTCATAATGAAAAAGTCAAAGCAAAAATTAAGATTTCAGAAAAAAGCAGCATTGTAGGATTACTCTGAGAGACGATAGTTATTATCAATAATTAGCTGTTCAAAGAAGTTCAAATAGTTTAAATAAGTTTGAAAATGATTGATTTTTAAAAATGTAAGTAATTTCTTAAAAATTCACTTCTTTTATTTAAAATTAAAGTATTTTTGGTTGCAGATGAACCCACCACTAACCAATTCAGTGAAAAATGTATCTCAATTATTAATAGTATTAGTTTTATGTTAAAACTGACTATCGCGAATTTCTTTAAATCTCTACGTTTTGAGACATCCTGAATCCGAGAAAACAGGTTCCACGATGGTGTCTGTCTGTCGTTCTTTTCATCGTTGTCATGAACAACGTTAATTTACAATTTACAACAATTTCAGATCAGCTATTACTAGGTATTGCACACATACATTTCAAAATCAATGAAACAATAATTCACATAAAACCATTCAAAAGGGAACTCAGAGTTATGAATTTCGAACAACAGCAATATATTCAAAAATATCAAGCCGTGGGAAACGTCGTGACATCGTGCGACTTTATTCTTATGAAAAGATTTCGGCTTCCTTCGTTCTAGATTTGACTTTTAGGGTCCATTAAAACTTCACTCAATTTAACTAGATTTATACATAATATTGATTATCGAGCTCATAGCTAACTGTTGAGAAGAATCTTGTTCTACTAACGATTTGCTAGAGTGCATAGTCAATAAATTTGACTTGCAGGGCCAACTAAAATTGGCCTCGTACTACCGACGGCCATAGTGATAAAATTGCGGAGGTTTCGCATGAATTGAGTAAGATTGAACATACTGGGAGGAATCTTCGGATATTACAAATCGAATTGGATTTAGCCACCTCAAGATGATCCTGAGGGTGACTTGGTGTCAGTTCCTCGAGGAGAGAGCAAAGCTGCGAACATTTTCAGCCACAATTCAGCTCCTCAACTTGGTTTTTTCCTCGAGCCTAACACGTGGTGCTGATTGGTCACGGCCCTAGTTACTTCTAATGCGACGCGTGAGGGAAGTTCGACCATGATTTGACAGATTTGAAAACGCTACCATCGCTGCAGAATTTACATTCAAATAGAATGTTTCAATGCACGTCTTTAAAAGTTTAAATCTTAGTCCTTACTTTCCCTACACGATTTATACACAATATTGTGAAACGAAAGGATTTCTATAAGCGTGCTCAACTTGCATCAATGATTGTAGTGTCATAGAAGGGTGAAAGAGCTTAGCTAACAAGTGCTTGATGGATCCGTGGGTCGAATTGCCTCCCGAACCAACATCCAGTTTTGGAATCGGGACAGGAATGGCCTACGGCCTGCACAGCGAACAAGAAACAGCCATCCGTTGGTGTGGTGGCCTACGAACGGATATTCATTGAGTTTCTCGCTCAATGCGTCCAACCCCATAAATCATGGGTGGAAAGTGACCGTGCCCGTGGCACTTTGGCACCTGAGGATACGATAGTGTCCTAACGAACTCTCGAGGAAGAAAGAAGAAGGATGGGAGGTGGCGGATGGGGGAGAGGTTGGGCCCGAATGGATCTAACGTAACCCCTTTCTCTCAATCTGTCCTTACGGCTGCCCAAACTCAGGCGGTATTTGTGCTCCCGGCTCTTTCGAGAGCTAAGGAATTGACAGTCCTTGGAATTAAGCTATCGAGACAGGAGAGGGAACAGGAACCCAACAATGACTAAAGTTGATACCCCTTTATATAAAGCTGTTGATGTGGGATGTCCGCAGGGTGGCATTTTTTATCCCCTGCTGTGAAGGTTGGTAGTGGATAAACTGCTTCATCTACTCACGAGTCAGGGCTACCACGTTATGGGCTACGCGGAGGACATACCGGTAATGCAGAAAGAAATAAGGATAGTGAATGCCTGATGTGAGAAGATCCAATTATCGGTCAATCATGGTAATACGGACGTGTTTCCATTTGCCAAACGGTACAAGTAGGAGTAAATTAAAACTTGAAGGACAGCAACTGGAAATCACAGAACGAGCTGAATTTCTAGGAGTCATTCTAGATAAGAAACTGTGATGGAATGAGCACCTGGAAAACAAGTGCAAAAAGTAACGAGCGACTTTGTGGGTGTCTAGGAGAGCCATAGGGAAAAGCTGGTGCTTGAAACTGGAGGCAAGTGGATCTATACAGCGATCCTGCAACCCAGGCTTAGCTACGCGGCGGTGGCACAGTGGCCAGGGTGAAACAGTCCACTTGAATTCATGAATGGAAAGAATTAGGGGACTGTTTCTAAGAGGCGTGACTGGTGCCACGAAGTCGATACCCATGGTGGCATTGGGGGCACTAACAAGGTTAAATTCCCTCCATCTCCACATCAAGGCCATGGATACGAAGGCAGCGTGTGGATTTATTATGGTAAAGGGCGGAAGGATCTCTACTGAATTGCAGATTATGGCTGTGCTTCAGTGTGATGGAAAACCAAGTGACTCTACCTGGAATCCCTGGACACAGTTGCATCAAAGGTAATGAGATCTCGGACAAGCTAACAAAACTAGCAGCAAGTAGAAACTTCACTGGTCCCGGTCCAGTTGTCTGCATTTCCAGTAGGTTACTTACTGAAGAAATCAACAGTTGGCTGACCGAGGAACATGAGAAGGAGTAGAGGATGACCGCTGGCTGTAGATAGGCAAAATAACTCATGGATTTGAAATTATGGCTCGCAGATAGCCTTTCTGTCGTGTGATACGTAAGGTAACATTTGCCTGTAGTCAATGTATTCCATGTGCAAGTTTCTCTGATGTTTACGAGCTTGCGGCATGTTGACAGCGTTTATGGTGGCAAGATCTTTACTGCCTCGCAAGTTTTTAACAACAACCTTCTTGTTATTAGGAATCTGTATCATCTTTAGAGATGGTAAGGATGTCATTTTCACCGCAGCCAGTGTGAATATACCTTATAATCCTTTGGATAATCTTCTGAAAACACCTTGCCAACGCAGGATGCATAGTAAGCAGTATCAGAAGTCTTCTTTGTCTTCCGGGTTGCTTTGCTTTACACTCAGTTTACAGTGGAACCTTTTTTCAATTTGCACCTCTCTTTGCTGACTTCCATATCTAACCTGATCTTCCATGGTGGGTGACTATCCCTTCCTGGGACCTTAGTCTTTCCAGTCCCTAGGGAGTGAAAAGACTTTTTACTCCCTAGTCATCATAAATTTACAAATATGTCATGCACTTTCTAAATTTTCTGTATATTTCCTAAGAGTTTTGATATATATTTGCTCAACTGTTCACTTTTATGCGTTTCTCTGAGTTCCCGGAAATTCGCACAAATATGATACATTTTCAAGAATGTCAGCAATTTTCGAAGAATTTCCACAAATTTAATATATTTCCATAAATTTCATCTGAATAATTATACTAAATTTATTAATTTCTTGATTAATAAAAGCATAAAGAAGAGAATTGTTAACAATATTTTAAGCGAAAAATCAGCTATTGACACTAGGCTATTACTAGAATTGTTTAACCATCGCGATCTCTTATTAAACTTTTTAATCGTCTATGCGTCTTATAGAAAAATGGTTTCCAAGAAATATTATATGAGAATTTCAAAAACAAAAAAATATCTAAACCGTCTTAAAAAAGTTTCTTGCTTTTTTTCAACGATTGAACAAGTTTCAAGTATCATGTTTTTCCCAGTGTAAGAATAAAAAATAAAAAATTCATCAATTTCTATTCGTTCTTACAGAATCAGCTGGGCAAGGATACTCATTTGGATATTACGGAGCTACTCGTAAGTAACTTTTTTTACATTTTATCCTAATGATGTTTTATGTAAAATTTGACTTTGCCGGTTTTCATTAAATCTTCACTTATTTTAGACCCACTGATTGAGCTTTAGCACACTGTTTTAACACGATTCTGATCTTATACATCGAAAATGATTTTTAAAAAAATAAAAAATTCGATTTTCCGGGAAACTATATGAGATATGACAAAACTGTTATGAAGCCTTATAAAGATCTCTCTCCTCTCGCTCCACTGGGATTTGAACACCAGATCAACTGATTTACGGTCAGGTGCTCTACCAATTGAGCTACAGAGAGATCAGAGAAACATACTGTTTTTCTCTCTGTAGCTCAATTGGTAGAGCGCCTGACCGTAAATCAGTTGATCTGGTGTTCAAATCCCAGTGGAGTCAGAGGAGAGAGATCTTTTTTTCTGAATAAATTTGAATTTAATAAATTTTAATTTATATCTCCATCTAGTCTGTAATGACGAAATAATTTTTCTGTATTAGAGGATTCTATCTGTGATCGATATTGTAGATTTCTAATATTCACAGTACGTGTGATTGGATTTCTCAACGGATCGATAATTATAACCTCCGATGATAATACAGATTCCTATTTAAAATATTGATTGTGTAACACCTTGCTATAATAAGCGTATATCAGAACAACAGTATCTTTCTCTGATCTTTCTGCAGCTCAATTGGTAGAGCACCTGACTGGAAATCAGTTGATCTGGTGTTCAAATCCCAGTGGAGCGAGAGGAGAGAGATCTTTTTTTCTGAATAAATTTGAATTCAATAATTTCATGTCAAATCATCTGAAGAATTTCATCTATTTGTTATTTTGAAGGAAATCCTAGTGTCACTTCTCTGAGGTGTTGGAAGAAAACACATGGCGTACTTTTTAAATTATTTCTCGTAAAATAAAGGAGCTCTCATTTTTACATTTACAGAGGCCAGTGGGAGCAGTGGAAGAGTTATTCAACGAACTTCACGTATAACCATTGATGTTAGTAGTGAAAACTCTATTTATCTACAAAGGCCAGGTGGTATTGTTGTTGGTGGAACTTTAAGAATATCCGAATTTCGGAATGGCGTCCCTGACTGGATGAGATTAGGGCATGGTTACCACAAAATAGCTTCAGATGATAACGTTTTTCTATGGAAGCCTTCTATGCCAGAACATTATTTAAGCACGAAATTTGACCAACGTCTCTCAAGCGAAAGAAAACTCAATGTTAACGGATACGAGATTTTTATAGAAGGAAACGGTTTAGCTTTCGGAGCTAATCTTGAGAAAGTTCATCAGGGAAGAGAAATAACTCTCCCTGCCAAGACAACCGTTTATATACGAGCAGGTAACGCCATCTATGAGGGGCAGCTAGTGCAAGTTGGAGAAGAAAATGAACCTCATTGGGTCAAAGAGCTCATAAACGCTGGCTTGATTCGATTCCAAACATAGTTCAATTGAATTTCAAAAACTGAAAATGTGTGGAATCTTACTAATATTTAAACAAAATAAAAACATCGAATTGCCTGAAAGAATGGGAAGTGCTGTAAAGTATGTAAAATAATTAAAATATTGTACACACTTCATTCAATTGTTTAAATAAAAATGTTTATCTAAAAAAGATTATTTGTATAATTATTTAAAAGAATTTCAATTCATATTTGTTTCAATGGAATACGAAGGA